>JBAGKK010129014.1:0-24822 GCA_037177015.1 Euceroptres primus
ATGCATAAATGTATTCTTTATCATTTCCCAAAATTTCAGCATTATATGTGCATTTCTCTCTTAATAAACCCGCTGAAGGTAAATAAAAAATCGGTCGGTAATTCGTGACGTCATTATGTATCAAATACCCTTAACAAACATTTTATTATATTAATTCTATTAAATCTAATAATCGAAAGCATGAGAAAAAAGTGAGGAAACAGCATTGAATGGCACCATTATATTTATAGTACAACAGTAAATGAAACTTGCGGAAGCAAATAAATACTCTCGAGGTGACTTTTTATAAGTTTAGAGAAATGTGACAACATTTTTACAACATTTCATTTTTTACGTCTGCTCTCGAATTTTTATTTCTGTGTAAAAATAAAATTTGAAAATTAATGTAAGGTAGCAGATTTTCAAGAACCTCCAACTAAAAATAATTCTTAAAATTCAGACGTTTTATCAATAATTAATCACTGAATCATCAAGTGAACAATCAATATTTTCAGTTAATCTTCAATGCAAAATCTTTCGCAATCGATTTGATATCGATTAAAATTGATTAGACATTATCGGTGTAACTAGAATGAGTATTTTAGAAAAATAAATAAAACAGGAAAAAATGAAGAAAAAATCCCGGGAGTTTCCCTTATTCGATAGGGAATATTTCACATATTTTGGGAAAAATATCTTTTACATATTATTCAGATAATTTATCCTCAATTTTTGATAAATTTTACGAAATATTGGAAATATTTACCAAAAATTAACACAGTCAAATTTTTTTAAAATTAAACATTATTTTTATCTTCTTCCTACAGTAAATAAGGAGAATCAAAATGATCCAAAAAATAGATCAATTTGATCTGCAACACTTTTATCCAAAAGCAAATGAATATTTTTCCCATGTATTTTCAATTCTTTCTAAATGTTAAACAAATTTATCTGCAACGCTTTGATATTCTGAATTTACGGTGGATATATGTTCGAGGGAAATAACTGCTAGAACAATAATTCATTATGAAAAGTTTCTTATGCTTCTTTAAGTTTTTAAAAAAATATTTCGCTCATTTCGTTCAAACCTTCAGATATACAGCATCTGCACAAATGAAGGACATTAAAAATAAGTAAAAAAATATTAAGTAAATTCAAACGGTTTCATCAGAAACTAT
The DNA here is from genome assembly GCA_037177015.1 of Euceroptres primus. NCBI lineage: Eukaryota > Metazoa > Arthropoda > Insecta > Hymenoptera > Figitidae > Euceroptres > Euceroptres primus. The sequence continues at coordinate 1,158 of JBAGKK010129014.1, forward strand.
TAAAAGTGATGCAGATGCTTACAGAGCGCTTTAATTATAATAATAAATGTATGCAATAAATTATGAGCCACCTGGATCATATCATACCTAAGCTTGGAATTCCACTGATCATACGTGACTTGATTAATCTTAATTTCTGATTAGGTGGATTTTTATAATATCAATAGATTAAACCGGTTATAATGTTTCTTCATATTTGGAATGAGTCGTAACTCGTGTATAATATGAAATTGAATTGTAGTCTGACAATTCTGAGATCTCGTGTAATTCAATTGGTTAGAGTTCTTTTAAATTTTTATGCATTCAAAGTAAAATTACTCAAATTCAAATGCGTTAAAAATTGAAAAAATTGGATTGAAGTTGGTCCAAAGTTTAATTTTTTAAAATAATATTTAAAGAATTTAACTTCAATGTCTTTTTCATTTTCTTCAAACATTGAAAAGAATCAAATTTTAATAGTCTTTTTTGAGTAAAATTTATTGAATTTGACATTTTCGAACTTGGACAGCTGAACTTGTGTTTTATCTTTTATTAAATAGAAAGTCTTGCCCTTTATTTCTGAAACTTTAAATTAAAAAGTTTAAAAAAATTAGAATGATGGCATTTTTTTCGTTCTTGAAGATATTAAAATTCTCTAAATTGAAAGCTACATCCATAAACTTGATTTCAATTAAGTATTCTGATTCAAGGTCACATATTCTCCAAATATGAGGCCAAGTGTCTTTCTCCTTAGAAGAGCAATCATATAAATTGTGTTCACAACAATTGAATCGTTTGACCCATGTTTATTGATAAGTCAGTGGCTCGCGTGCCCAGGAAATATGCCAGTGTAGCTAGGATTATGATCAGTGACTATCTGGTTGTCGCTTTGCAAAATGCGAGTCAATCGATGCAGCAGTTTTTCTTAAACATTCAACCGGTAGCGACGCGAATTTCCCATTTCCTAATTATCTTCTGAATATCTATAATTAATAAAAAATGAATGATTAAGTAATTAATAATTAAACACAAAGTATAGAAAAATCAAAATTCAAAATAGTGAGTCTAAATTCTAAACCGCGTCCGGATTAAATTTTGGCAGGCGATCAAGACTCAAGAGGCAGTTCACTTGCAGTATTTAAACCGAACTTTAATAGTCAAGACTTACACGTAACATTTCTTGTTTATTTGCTTTTTTTTGTGCAAATTTTAATTTCCAAATCATCTGAAATTTGGATATGGTATCTGGCAAACAGAAAGATGGAAACGGTCCCTGGATAATTGGTGAGGCACTGATTTGTGATTTTTTTAGGCAGTGATTATATAATGTTCATTAATGCATTGATAGTTTTAGAACGTGTGAATAGTGCGCGAAGTATGAGAATTAACTGCGTGAGATTTGAAATTCTAATCAGACTGTTCTTTCTGATTCAGCTGAAAACGGGAGACTCGATGAACCGGCTGATTATGAAAAGGCAATTTCCGCGACCGGTAAGTAATATTTGATCAAGATATTCGATTTTTTTGTCAGAAATGTGGATCACTCATTGTTTTATTGTAGAAAGTTTCGTGACTGTGATCAATATTGAATCGATTATCAATTGCGCGAGACAAAAAATGATTAGTAAAAATTAACCAAAATCTTGTGGATTTAATAAGTCATAATTTCCAGAATTTATCAATAATACATGGTTCTATAATTTATTTTTAAATTGATTCTTAATTTAATTCTAGAATTAACTTTGAAAATTAAAAAACATGAAAGAAAATTATGTGTAAAAAAGCGTTGCGTTCTTCATTAAAATGTATATATTTATTGCTTTGGTCCTAAATTAAAATAAAGAAAATGCTATTGAATTTTTAACTTTGAAAAATGTAATTTTTCTATATTTCTAAAATATTATATTTACAAAATTAATGCAGATATTTCGTTTTATTCTGAGGACCAAATATTTTGTTAAATGTAAACTAACTTAAACTAAACTAAATTTAAATATAAATAGAAATATAAATAACTATAAACTTTTTATAAGCCTTTTTTTCCGAGAAAACCTTGAAATTAAGGTCAAGACAATAAAGTTATCTTCAGCAAATTAACATCTCATTTTTTATACATTTAAAATGATTTAAAGTGATTTTGAAAAAATAAATTAGAGAAGATTATTATTTGCTTGAAATGTTTTCTTGTTTAAAAATATGCTTTCAAGTGATGCTGAAATTAGAATTCAATAACTCTGCAATTCTGCATAAATGATTTTCAAACTTAATTGAATGATTCAGGTATGATTATTATTGTTTAATGGTTATTAAGATAATTAATTATTATTGTTTATAAATGTTCTGGTGAAATTGTGAGCATTTTATTTAATTATAGATAAAAAATTAATTTTTATTTGCAATTTTGTGAAACAAAAGTATCCAAAATAAAATATTTTAAAATATTATAATATTATAATATTTTAAATATTTAAATTTTTAAAATACTTTTTAAATTCCATTCTTATTACATTTTTGTTGAAAATTTATGACCCTTAATATCTGATTCCAAGGTTATGGATTCTTCAATATATTGCTGTTATTGGCTGCTTTACCAGCTGGATGGTCAGCTGTATTTGACACAACAAGTTCAGCCTTCATCTTGCCAGCTATCGAATGTGTTTTTGAACTCACCCTTTTTCGAAAGGGTGTCCTCGTATCCATTGTGTACATAGGTACGTTATTCGCATATGAAAAAATCCCCTTCTTAATTGAAAAAGTTAAAGTTAAAGTTAAAAAATGAAGTAATTAAACAATCCTTTAGTTTAAACAATTCCAGTGATTAAAAGAATATTGAATAAAAAATGAATTCTTTTAAAATTATAGAGTAAACGTACTTTTAAAAATAAAAATTATATTACTTATTGGAATTTAGATAATTGAAATAATTTATTTACTTATATCTGCATCTTTTGAAATGCAATAATCTGCTTCTGTTTAATTCCAATAAAATTTATATTTCGTTAGAAATTTTCAGAATATATTTTTTAAAATCCTGATGAAAGTTTCATCGTACTTTTATTAGACAGGACACATCATTTTTGTGAATTCTGTCGATCCTGCAAAATATATACTCATTTTATGTTCGTTCACGTAGTTTCATTTGACGCTTCCAGTTTCGAGAGCATAAAAATTTTGTCGTAAAACTCTAGTTTCAAGTTATTCCAAGTTTAATAAGCATGATTCATTTTCGCTCAGTTTTTACTTCAATAAAATAAGTCATGAATCCGCCAAGGAGATCTATGCAATTTTCTGTTCAAGTCGCTTGTTTTTGAATTTGTACTTCTGTTTCTGTGTTTTCACTTCGATTGTATATTTTACAATGTCAGTTCTCTAAAGACTATTTTTACTTAATAGAATAATATTTTACAAACTATACTGAATAGATTACAATAATAGATAAATCACAATATTTTATATGAATCATAATTTTATATAAATTATGATATTACAGGTATAAATGAAAATATTTGTTTTAAAATCCCCAGGAATAATCGTGTCAGGAGTATTATGGGACTTTATTCTCCAGGATTCATTGATAAAGCATCTAGGGAAGCGAAATTTGCTTCTGCTTGGGTTATTGGTGGACTCAATTTGTAACGTAGGGAGTGCTTTTGTTAACTCCTATTACGTATTTTTGTTACTGAAATTCATCAGTGGTGTGATGTGAGTACGTAGAGAGAAAAAAATTTATAATTAGTTAAAAATTATGTTAAAAATATCAATTTCTATATTTAATTCAAGACGCATATATTTTTTCCTTTGATACACTTATTTCAGTACTAATAATATTATTATATTATATTAAATATCAACATTATTAATGTTGATTATAGTGTTGGTGGTCCATTTACACTACTGATGCCATATTTGGCAGAATTTCATGCAGCAAAGTACCAGCCCCAATTCAACAGATGGGCTGGATTCTTATTCGCTCTTTCCTACATTATTCCAGCAGGTATTTAATTTTGTTAAGTACTTACATATTTATTAGATAATTTTTTATCTAAAAATATATTTTTGGACATAAATTTGTATCTATCTAAGTCTGCCTAACTTTAATATCCGTATTTTTTAAATCCAGCGAAGTAATTAATTTTGAAGTTAACCTAATTTGAAAATATTCAAGGTAAACATCCTCCCAGTTAAAAACAATTAATGTCAAGTGTTACTACTTATAAAAGACATTTGTTGGATTGAAAATTTGGATAATTTTGTTGGCCTAATTTTATTTCGATGTTCATTCTTTTCAGCACTTGCTTTCAATGTCTTGCCATACGACTCTCCCTTTTCCTTCAAAATTTCGAAGCAAGTTTTCGCAACTTGGCAAGTTTATCTGTTAATTTGCTCAATACCATCAGTTTTTGGTCTGGTGACAATGTATCTGACAGCAGGAAGTCCAAAATTAATGATGGCTGATGGTCGTCACCAGGAAGCTCTAAAATCATTCAGAAGAATTTACTCTATGAACTATTGGAAACCTCGTAAATTGTACCCGGTAACGTTCGTAATTTATTAATTGAATTATTGATTGAACGCTTAATTGGGAACAGTGCTCGCTTTGTTCTCCAGAAATTTAGTTTCCTTAGAATCTTAGTAATTAAGAAAATTGGGAAAACGATTATTGCAATTTCGCTTTTACGGTTTCCAATCAAGAACTCTATAATTATAAAATGATTCTTCAATTATTATTAGAAAAATATTCTTTTATACATTTCCTTTTATGTTTGATCTTATTGCAAATTTATGCATTTAGCAAAACAAAAATTAATTATCCTTGGTGAATCGACTCATTATTTTCGCAGCTATAGTGAGTGGAAAAAGTTTTCACGCTTACAGTTTCTTCCAGATTAGATTCTGCTTTTGCCCAGTCAAATAAAGAGGCTTTTTGCAAGAGATGCATTCACAGAAGGATAAAACAGTTGCACAATCGTATTTCTAGACGAAGAGAATATTTATGTCTGCAATAACTCATCGGGATTTTTGCCTCTTCTCCATTCGCATTATTCTTTTTTTTATTAAATAGGTAAAAGCATTGAGGGTGCACGAAGGACCACAATTTCAGAAAACAGGAAATTCTGTCAAAAACAAAGTTCGAGAAACATGGTCCAAAACAAAAACACTCTTCTCGAAGCCTTACTTATCCCCCATGTCTATCATCCTTTTTCTTCAGTTTGGAAGCATGCTTGGGTGTGTTTATCTTTTTATTTTTACTTCGAAATTAAGCACTACATTTTTTTGGCTCATTTCTTTTTTCTATTGTCGAATTTTTTATATTTTAAAATATGGTAAAATTGAAGTTTGAAGATTTCTACATGTGACATTGGTCATGCGTAATTCGTAACTCAATTTTAGCGAGATCCGCACATGCAGCAGTGCAAAACGACGCATGATCTGCTGACGTTCGTGCTTGCAGGTTAAACACGATGAGATTATGGGTGCCCCAGCTTTTCATCATGTTGAATAATTTTAGCAGGAAATTTCGACGTGCATATCCATCAAATGAGACACTTACTATGTGCGAAATGCTAGTCCCAACTAGATTTCCAATGCAGAGCTTTAGCCAAAATTACAGCATCCATTCCAATTCTTGCACCCCGGTAAAGTATACTTTCATTTTTTTTAATATTAAGAATTTACATTTCTCAACAAACCATTTTTTGCAAGACCATTATGTCCCTGACTTTGTTACTGTTCATGAAATTGAATTTTCGAGAAAGAACGATTCTTAGCCGCTTAAAAAAATATATTTTCATATTTTTCATCATACCATATAACCATTCAAAAGCATAAAAAAAGAAAATAAAGCAAAAATCTATTCGTCCTTATTATCAATATAATAATTAAAGAAAATCTGAATTCTATTAATGCTGTTTATTTAATACAAATTAATAACAATAACATTAATACAATAATTGAAGTTCTATTATATTTGGTTAATTTTTGTTTTTGTTTTTGACACCAAAGAGCTGATTTGTTTACGAAAATAAAACATCTTTTAGTATTTACTTTGCCTCAATTGCAATTTAATTGGAAACGAATTCAATGCAGTATTGAAATTCTAATTACTTCTTCAAACGGAAACACTTCTTTTCAGTTGTAATTGTTTTCTACTCATCTCGAAAAAAAACTTTCTGCAATTTCTGCAAATGAGAGTAACTCTTATTTCCTTTTAATAACATTTCAGTCGCACATCGAGGCTGCTGTGTATATCAATTCCACAATTATTGCGACGTCAACCGTCGTGTTTGCCTTTCTCACTGGATTTATAATGAATACTAGAGCGAGAAAAGAAATTATATTGCGTGAGTCACATTCAATGAATATTTTATCAATCAGGTGTTAATTTAAAGAAGTATATTTTGTATTTTCAATAAGAATTATTTTCAATAATAAATTATTTTCTTCTTCGTTTTAGATAAATAAATAAGTCCAATATTAAATATTGTATCAACTTTTTTAGTTATGACATTTATAATATCGATATCATGTGGGTTTGGAGTCAATTGGGCCCAAGTAGTGCCATACATGTTGACATTATCAGCTGCCATAGTCGTCACGATGAGAATTGCTGGTAACATCGTTATTGCAGTAAATGCTGAAATTATACCAGCACCATTAAGGTAATTATTCCACCACCAGAAAAAAATGTATTTATTTAATAAAATTAAATCATAACGAAATTTTTTCTCAAATGGTGTTCATAATTTTAAAATTTACTTTAAAATCTAATTCCGATAGTTTGTTATAAGGTTTGAATACGAGAGATTGGATTAAAAGTGGTTCTACTACATTAGAATTCATAAAAAATTAATTACAAATAAAATTCACGTTTCAGCAGGTAATTTGATGGTTTATAGCGGAAAATTATTATCCACGAGAGAATAGTGTCAGTCATAAACTCACTTTTGGCCATAAAATATTGCAGCAAATGTAGTAGTCATAAAGGCGCTTTTTCAAGAGTCTGAACATTATCATATAAAACGATCATTTCGGATTTCCATCTTTCAGATCCACCGCAGTCAGCATTGTCAATCTAATCGGAAATTTCGCCGCTGTGGTTGGCAATTTCGCATTTTCAAGCCTCCTCGATGCCGAGTGCGTCGCTGCATTCATGTCCATAGGATGTTTAATGCTTGGTAGGAATTCAATCAATTATATTCTCTTTATAAATCATGTTTTAATATGCCAGATTTACAAACTAGACACCCTTTTCTCTAATAATTAATTATATTTTTCAATATATTATATTTTCACAATCATTTATTACTACAATTATAATTAATAATCCTCAAACTTTCATATCCTTATATCTTCATACTAGGTAAAAAATTATTCGTTATTCTTAATTGGATTTCTTTTCTTATAGCCTGCGCTCTAGTAGTCTTTTTTCTACCGAAGCCAATACCAACTGGCACAGCTTCAAATCGTGAAATAGGAAAATACTGAAATAGACAAAAATTCAGTAAAAACTTTTCTACGATTAAATAGAAAATTAATAATTAATTGTAAAAAGCCTATATGTGATTTTTATGTGAATGTTTAAAAGTGTTATATATATAAGTTACAAAAATGTCATCCACGATCCGAAATCGAGTCGTACCCTCTATATGTAGTGAAATATATTTTTATATAAAAAATGTTTATACACGTCGTAACGAAATATATGGAGAGAATATAAACTCTTTTTTGTTATTAAGATTTTTGTTACTTCGATTTACAACGAAAAATAGATATCTCTTGTTACAACGTCAGTATCAGATTGTAAATTTTATTATAAACACAGAAATGGTACTATAAGCACGAAAAGTTTATCACAAACACTAAAAAATTTGATTAAAAACACATAACTTTTACTACAGAAAAATTGATATGAAACTTTATTCTCATAATCAAATGCCATTCCCTCATTTGTAGTATTTGGAAAACAATATATTTAGAGACAAAAATGGAATAAAAATCGATCAAAATTTTATTGAAAACTTCATAAATAGGTTTGCGTGGAATGACGTAAAATATGATAGTGCCAGCGATTCAGAGCATGTAAATAAATGCGAATATTTCATGCCAGACGGGATGGGTATTGAAATTTTATAACATTGTATGTACATCGAAAAAATATTACTGTTTTAGAAAAATGAATTTAGTTATTAAAATCTCTTTTCCTTAAACAGAGATGTTTTACGAATCACACATTTAGAAAATAATCCTACATTTCATGTAAAAATTTAAATTAAGGGAATATTACTTAACTCTATTTTGCAAACAAATTATACCTCAGAATCTTCTTGTAATGTAAAATATATTGTTATTGTTATACATTTGTTTTTATTTTTTATTTAGAAAAATTAATATTAAAAAATAGAACAATTTTTAATTAATTTTAAAAGTGATAATTGCAGTTAATATACTCAAAATTTTTTTTTTAATAGTAGTAATAATTTATTTGAATTCCGAATGCCAATTTTTAAAAAACGATCAAAATTTTCTTCAAATATCTGTATTTTTGGAACTAATGAAGATATTCAAGTTTTCTTTCTTGATTTTCAAGTGGTTTATTGTCCTGTTTTGAAATCCTCTGGAAAATTGAAAAATAGTTCGACAAAGGCGGCAATTTTTTTGGAAATATAATTATTTTCTTAAATACGTATTCGTTTAGGAAAACATTCTGTCAATTTTATGCGGGCTAAACCATTTTTGTTTACAAAAATGGTTTAGCCCGCATGTAACTTATACATATACAATGCAAACAATAAAGATGGAATTTACAAAAAAAAAACAATTTTAGCAACAAAAAAAAATTTTGAGCTTCTCGAAAAAACCACTTTTATTCTTATCACCTATTTTTTGTTCCATTTTTTATTAATAAGGATGTCTTCTCATCCTAATTATAATTAGGATGAGAAGTCATCATTACTAAACATTACAAACATTACTAAAAATGAAAGAACAAATACGTGAGAAAAATAAAAGTGAGTTTTTCGAGAAGCTCAAAATTTAATTTTCCTAACTATAGTTAGGTTGAGAAGGGATCCTTATTAAACTAAAAAGAAACAAAAAATAGGCGAGAAAAAAAAGTTATTTTTTCAAGAAGCTCAAAATTAATTTTTTTGCCAAATTTTTGTTATTGTAAATCCCATTGTTATTGCTTTCATTGTATAAGTTATAAGAAATCTACAACATTTTTCAGATCAGCATAGTAAATTGAAAAGTATAAAAATGATCAAAAAAATGGATTAATTTGACCTGTAAGTTTTAGCCAAAAACAAATGAATATTTTAAATTGTTTTTGATTGCTAAAAAGATTAATCTGCAACGTTTTGATATTCTGAATTTACTGTGAGATGAATCTTTTTTTTTTGTAAAATCTAATTTTCGAATTGGTCTTTTGGTTTAAAGGGCTTTCTTTATGATAAAATATATTTGCTGATGAAAATAGAAGTGGGATTTTAATGCTGAAGCTTTGGAAGTTTGAAAAGGGTCAGGAACTTAATTATTTATTCGATAAAGTTGTTGCCTTACGCAGTTTCGTTGGCATAAGCACTGTATAATTTTCCATGAAGTTTTGGGATGTTTATGCCTGGGAAGTGTGTAGGTTGAATTCAGTTCGTAAGCTTCCGATATGGCGTTCCTTATGCATATTCACAGGGAACTTGACTGTAAACAGTCGGAAGGTCTGCAGAGAGCTAATTAACTAACATTGTAAACAACCTGTAATGTTCCAATCTACCTCACGTCCCTTCGTATTAGATCGTGTACTGGTTAGGTGTTACATTATTGCTTCATTTCCCGTCCAATTTTCGTAAAACATCCCCCTTTCATTCTTCCATTATTCATACATTTTGCATTTTTTCACTTTTTACTTTTTTAAAATAATAAAATGCAATTTCATGGAAATCCATAAGAATTATTGTGTTTTTAATTAGAAATCATATCTATAGCTTTCAAAACTTTAATAATATATAGCTATATTATAATAATAATAAAATAGCTTTCAAAACAATAATAATGTTGTAATTAAAATCTTTTTTAAGAAAAAATGTATGTTAGAAGAAACTAAAAAAGGCAATTATCTTGTCTCGGATAAATTTAATTTTTACCCCCAAGTTTCCTGGCAGAAATTGTGCGATATGTGCCTCTAATGGTGATAAAAGTGCTGGAAGACGTTGGAATTAATGACAGTAATTTATCCTCGGCGAAGAAACTAGAAAATTTCATAAGTGGTTTCATGGGAAGCTATGGCTCCAAAATAAATCAAAGTTAAAAGAAATAAGAAAAACATGTATATTTTTAAGGACTTTTAAATTAAACATTTTTATTATAGTATTCAGCATAAATCGTAAATTACAATTTAATAAGTAAATGTAAAAATACTAAAAGCTATTGAAGATACTGATGAAAACCGTGAAAGATAAAATTGTTCGCGAGAAATTGGCAAATGCACATTGCACAATGGATATTAAACATTTTTAATATCGGTTTGCACGTAACCAATGAAAATTTGATATCTGCCTCGAATAATAAATTAATCAAATTGAATGTGCAGTGCTGATATTTGCAATCTATGGAAATTCCACATTTGTATATGAAGCCAATTTCAAATACTGATCGAGCATTCGCAGCTATACTTGTTGAAATGGTATTTGCGAACGAAAACACTCAGGTATGTCCTGTTTCAAAACTTTCCACGAATGCACTTTCATATTTTAGTTATTACCAATTGCTCTCATACTATATATTTCTCAAAGCGAATAAATAAACCAGATCCATTTGATTTACAAATATTTGAACTTTCCGGGTGCAACTGTTTTCATTATGATCGTTTTATGCATTGATAACTGGAACATCAGAGAATTTTTTAATTAAAAAATTATTTTATGTATTATATTGTAAAAGAGTTTTTGATATTCAAGAGAGAGTATTACATTAAATATAAAACACTGTTTTAATAACTCCCATACAGAAAAATCACAATGCATAATTTTAATTAATTGTTAATTAGAGCCGGAAGTAATAACGAAAATTTGGATCTCGTGCGTATGAAAATGTTATAACGTAAAATAGAATGTAAATTTTGATCTCGTAAAGAACACGCCTGTACGTTCACCATACATTCATTATTTAAACATATTCGCCCCGCGGCTACACGTTCATCTATGCACAGCTTACAGGGTAGTTCATCATTCACTATAAAATAATGTGCATATCCACCATTAAATGTATAAAATGATATGCAATTTCGAATTAAGAGCCATATTCATCGAGCTTGGAGAATTCGCTCATGTCTTTTGCGAAAATGCAAATAAAACGGAGAGTGAAGTCCGAATAACTGAGGGAGAGAAACGATATTGCAATACAATAGTGGAGGAATGCATTTCGAGAGTTTGCCTGTATGTTGAGCTTCGAGCTATTGTTTTATCGGCTGAACGTGACATCTACACCGCTTCTTTGCTCGTTATATTATCGTCCTGTGTAAAATATTACTACCCGGACATGGTGCTTTAACTGTTATTGCCTCGCTGACCCATTTAGCCAACTGACCCCGATACCGCGGGGTAATTTCGCCCAGTCGGTACGCCACAGGAAAGTTCATGAGATTTTTTACGATTTTGCGAACCTGATAGCACATGTTTTCACGGTTTCATGGTTTTTATGGTTTACGACTGGGTCCAGACTGATTGAGAGTGAGTGGATTATGGTGTGTCATTTTAAGTCGAAAATGAAAAAAAAGAACTTTTGACGAGAAAGTTTGAGTATCAAAATGGTTATGTGAATTTTAAAATAATCTTGTACATTTAAACGCAAGCATCGAATCCGTAATAAAATATGGAATGGAAGTTTAACCCTTACTGCGCATTAAAAAAAAATGCTTAAAATTGTTATGCCTTAAAATGTTTTGGATTAAATTTAGTAAAATTTGTCTGAATATAAGAATCAATTCTGAAATTCAGGTAACGTGATATTAAACTTAGACCAATATTGCTTAAATCAAGGAAAATTTTACTGAATTTAATCAGAACTATTTTAAGGTGTATAAAAATTTTAAGTATTCTTTTTTATAGTGTGATGTTTAAGTATAATTAAAAATAAAGTTATTTAAATAATGTTAGAATTTCCACTCGAATGGAAAATTGTATAGGATAGGAAAACAAAATTATCTCTATACCCGTGATTAAATCGTAGGTGAAATTTTTTTTCCCAACTTTTCGAAATTCTGTTTCCGGATTATTCAAACTATTTAATTCCAAACCATATTATAGTTCCAATTAACTGTTGTGAATTTGGCACATATTTCTTTAATTTCTACAGAACTTCCTAAACCTGTTTTAAAATATAATCATAACAATGAAGGTATATCAATTTTTAGGTATTAATGAATAATTATTAATTGATTAATTTATTAATTAATAACTTTGAATCTTCTTAAGAATTTGGGAAAATTTTAAAATATAAAAATGGACACTTGCCACTAAATTTGAGTGAACACATATAAAAATCCAGATCTTTTCCAACATTTACCATGAGTTCAAACATATTTTTCAATTTGCCAGATGTAAAAACTGGTGATAATTTTGCTCTAAAAATTTTTTAATGCGGATTGTTGACCAAAAAAAAAATACTCGAATTCCTTAAATGATCCTTATCTAGGATGGAAAAAAATCATGAACTTTATTCTCATCAAAATTAATATTATTATTAAGAAAACTAGTAAAAACGGTATTTATGGATATTTGAGTAATATGAAAATTTTAAAAATAAATGTTTTATATCAACGAAAAGGAAATGAAAATGTTAGAGAAAAAACCCAAAAGACCAAAAAAATATATTCATGCAATATAGATTAATAAATTACATACATATATAAACCTTATTTAAATTTAAGGGATAAAAAGTTACTGAATCCTACTGCCCTCCTATTTCAGGAACCTCATGTCCAAATATCGATTTGCTCAATAGGTAAGACAAATCTCATGTTTTTAAATTCAATGGGTAAAAAGTCCTGCTCTCTTAATAAAATAATTTCCATCTGATTTTATGAAAATAAAACCTTATCATCTGGAATATGGATATAAAATAATTTGGAAATTTTTCACCATGAGATTTCTAATTTATCTTTATTCAAAAATAAATTTGTCTCTCATTTAACAATTAATAATGAAAAAAATATAAATTAAGAAAAAAAATTTAATATGAAAGTTCTATGTTAGTTTCTTATATTAGTTAAAATTATAAGAATTATGAAATGAAATGGAATCTTAAGCTTTTTGTTCTTTTATACGACACTATATTATAGAAATTATCGACACATGATTAGTAACATAAAATCCCTAGCTTATCGACCATCAGCCTTACTTTCTGTAGAACAAATTATCGACCCGTGAGTCATTATCAGCTAATAATTCACGACATAAAATTCCTAATATATCGACTCATGATTACTAACCTGAAATTCCTAATTTATCGGCCATCAGCAATACTTTTTGTAGTTCAAATTATCGACCAATGATTACTGATAATTCTTAACTCAAAATTCATAATTCATAAATAATTATATATTTTTCTTATACTTATTTTTAATAATATAAATTATATAAGTTTTTTCCTTGGTTCTTTGTTGTCAAAATTCCTTTTAGAATTATTTCGGTGATTACCAAAAAAATTGACTATATTTGACCACGAAATTTCCGAAAAAAATAATTTTCCATGCCGCCAAAAATTTTGTTTTTAAACGCGACTAATCCAAGAGAGTATGAAAAAAAGAAATAGAAAGGTCAAGGAATATATTTGTAATAGTTATGAATTCTATACGAAAATAACTCCTGTACCTATGTTTCTGCGTAATAAGCATAGAGTCTTACTTGAGTTCTGAATATTTTTAAGTAATGTGAATGCATAAGAAGTTGATGTACAACTTTAGGAATGGAAATCATTTTCGGGGAGTTTGAGAGGAAAAAATTAAGTCGGACGTCCCTAAATTCAAAAATCACTAAGTTAGCAGTGACCTTGACATTCGACCTTGACAATATAAATATTTGAAGAATCTTTTAAAAATATTCCAAAAACAGGTAAAAATTATTAAAAATATCGAAAACATCTGTGATTGCGCGATTCATTTGATATTGAATACACATCTTCAATATATATTTTCGTTTAATAAAATTTTGAATTAATAGTTCGTTAAATATGACATTTTGTAAAACGTATTGTGCAAAAATAGTGATTATTATTGACTGCTATTTGGAAATACTAATGAGAAGTCGATTTTCAACTTATGAAAATCTTTTTTAGCCTAAAATTAACAAATTTACGTCGTATTTTGACTAGTTTGAATCACGATCTTCGAATTTTATCTTAAAATAGAAAAATTGTAAAACCTGACACAAAACTTGGGGACAGACTTTGGAGCGATTTTTCGCATCTTTAGCTGTAAAATATTCAACTTATCACTCCATAATCATCTTTTTCAACTAATTTCAATTGATTTTCATAAGCCCAAATTATTAAAGAAAATAGTTTTGATATTATTTAGCAATTTTCTATTTTAAATTTGTATTTTGGGACATTGCGTAACCTGACATTTTTCAAACATTTTTATTTATAATTTCTAAACAAAGTGGTCTAAAATTTTGAAACTTTCCTAAGTTGTGCCCTGATCTGAGTACATACTTTGCTCATATATATTTAGAAAAAATTAATTAATCACAGGATATGTGAAATATGATAGAGACTTAAAATGGTCACCTTTTTGGCAATCACCCATTTACAACATTAAAATTAAATTAATCAAAATTATTTACCATTTTTAAATATTTGCAATCTCGAAAATTATATCTAAACTGATTTCGTAATTTTTTTTATTTTAACTCATGATTTTCCTCTTTTAATCTCTCCATATCTGCATGCGATTTCATAACAAGTTCATTAGTTCACCGATATGTTAAAGTATAAAGAACAATTTCACATTCAGTTCTTTATATGCTTCATTAAACATGGTGCTTTTTTATATTCTTGCTTCAGTGTCCTTGAGTTTGATTTTTCTCTATTATTATTTGATTTGGAATTATGACTATTGGAAAAAGCAAGGAATACTTTCTCCAGAAAAATGTTTACCATTTATCGGAAATATGTGGAAAGTGATTTTAATGCAAGAAGCTTTCACAACCTTGTGTGACAGATTATACAAAAAGGGAGGCAATCAGTGTATGGTAGGATTTTATCAACTATCAACTCCAACTCTAATACTTCGTGATCCTGAGCTTGTGAAAAAAGTTTTGGTGACGAATTTTTCATCCTTTGATGATAATCAGATCAAACTCTTCCCAGAATTAGATTTGCTTTTATCAAAAAATCCTTTTTTCTCTCAAAACAAGACTTGGAAGGAAAACAGAGTAATTCTAACAAACGGTTTTTCATCTAGAAAATTGAAGTTAATGTTTTCTTTACTTCGAGAAGTGTCTTCGAAATTCGGTAAATTCTTGGACAGGAAATTTATTGCTGAAGATGGTCCCATCGAATTTGAATTAAAGGATTTAATCTCAAAATATACAGGAGAGGTAATGACAGCAGTAGGAATGGGAGTAGAAGGTCATTTATTCGAAGATAAACCCCTGACTTTTGGAAAAATCATCACATCAATATTCAATACTCCAGCGATTATGGGTGGTTTTTCCCAAATAGTGATATTCTTCCTTCCTCGTCTTGCAAAGTTTCTAAAAATGGGAATAATTTCAAAAAAAATGGACGTTTTCTTTCGAAAATCTGTGAAAGAAATACTCCAAATGAAAAAAGAAGAAGGAGGAGTTCGAAACGATTTTTTGCAAATTATGATGGAGAATGAAAAGTCGAATGAAATTGATGAGGAATTAAATTTATCATCCTATCTTATATCACTGATTCTGGATGGTCACGAGACCACTGGAAGCACCTTGGGCTTTTTGATCTTTCAACTTGCATCTCATCCTGAAGTTCAAGAGAAAGTAAGACAGGAAATTATTTCAGTGATTATTAAATATAATGAAAAATGGGAGTATGAAGCTTTAAAAGATTTGGTTTATCTGGAGCAAGTTTTAAGAGAATCGATGAGACTCAATTCTGTTTTGGGTACGATAATGAAAACATGTACTTATGAAATCCAACTTGTGGGATCTGATGGACTTTCCTGTCGACTCAAACCTGGAAACATAATTGCTATATCTATTCATGGACTTCATAGGGATCCTAGATACTGGCCTGATCCTGAAAATTTTGATCCTGACAGATTTAGTGAGGAGAAGAAGGAGGATATGCATAAATTTTTGTTTCTTCCATTTGGAGGTGGACCCAGAATGTGTGTGGGAATGAGGTTTGCAATTATGGTGATGAAGATGGCGATTGTTACCATTTTAAAAAATTATTCTTTGGAACTATCGCCGAAAACTAAGCTTCCTTTAAAACAAGAACCAGCGAGTTTTTTCAGTTCGACAGTGGGTGGTTTGTGGGTTTTTATGAGACCTTTATCGAAGAGTTCTTAGAATTACTTTAAAAGTGGAAATTCATCAATTAAAAAATTTTTGTCAAGCATGGAAGGCTGAAATAAAGATGAAAATAAAGTTTCTCACGACAAAATATCTCTTTTAAATTTACTATATTTTTAGGATATCATAGAAATAGTGGGTGGATTTTTTCTAAATTTCTTATTTTATTAAAT
Organism: Euceroptres primus; assembly: GCA_037177015.1. Lineage (NCBI taxonomy): Eukaryota > Metazoa > Arthropoda > Insecta > Hymenoptera > Figitidae > Euceroptres > Euceroptres primus. Next base: position 17,860 of record JBAGKK010129014.1, read on the forward strand.
AATAGTCAAATTTTAAATAAAACTGATGTTTGATTTATTGATATAAAAAAAGTTTGAAAAAAAAATTAATTCACTGAAAGAAGAATTTTCTGTTGCCTCAAAGGGATTCGATTTTTCTCAAAAAGAAAATGGTACCTACTCTCTCACATCATGAATTACATCCCGAAAAATAAATGTATGTGTTTTATTATTAAATGAATAGTAGAATATGAGTTTTATTATTACCATGTTTTATTATTAAATGAATAGTAGAATATGAGTCAATATGAGTCCAGAAAATTGTATTTATTATACCATATGTTTTATTATTAAATAAATAGTAGAATATGAGTCAAGAAAATTGTACAAACCGGCAATAAAAATTATCTTCAATCGTTCTTTAATTTTTTCAACGTACTTACAAGTGCGAAACAACACTATCTCGTTGATATCTGTTGCCTTATTGATATTGAAATAACTTTTTACAAATTATGACGGAGGGTGAGAAAGAAGATGGAATTGGAGAAAACTCTAATTTAGCATCTCAAGTTTTATCTTTTATCTTGGATGCTGACGAGACCACTGGAATCACCTTGAGCTTTTTCGCCTTTCAACTTGCGGCTCATCCTGAAGTTCAAGAAAAAGTAGGAAAGAAAATTAATTCAATGAATATTAAAGGCATTTGATACATAATGACGTCACAAATTACCGACCGTTCCTTATTCATATTCAGCGAGTTAATTATTAGAGAAATCCAAATATAGCGTTGAAATTTTGGGAAATGATAAAGAATATACTGAGACATCGATGTCTGGTAAGTTTCAGTTTTTATTTTGAAAAAAATTGTTTTTCAAAATTTAGTGTTCCATCGAAATTGGCAAGCATTTTTATTACAAAAATCTAATGCAACTTAGGTGGCGCCCTTGTCCTTTTCTAAAGTTCCTTCTCTCACCTCAATTATACTCAGCGGTTTTATTCGTTCGTCTTAATTAGAAATACGATTTTGCGCATATTTTTATTAGTCTTATTTATGATAACATCGATATTATCTTCTCTAGTTAGTTGCAAATGCACAAAAATTAGTAATAAACAAAACTATCTCAGGTCATTATGTGCAATCACGCCATCAACCACCTGGGCTTCAAGGTGATCACAGTCTAATTAAAAAAACAACCTTCCGCTCAATATAGAAATTGAAGCGCACCAGACATCGATCCCCACATATTTTCCTTATTATTTTCTAAATTTTTAGCCCTATATTTGGATTTCTCTAATAATAAACCCGCTGAATATAAAGAATTCCATATCTTTATATTCAGGGAATGTGTTACATTATGAATTCATGTTATGCGAATGAGGGTTCTGACACCCTTTTAAAATAATTAAAAATGACGAAATTGAACTTATTTTACAAAATAAAATTTTTAGCGCAGTTGACATCAATGCTCTGTTGCTTTTTACCATTTTCCAAAATTATAAATTGATTTATTCATCACTTTAATTATAAGTCCACCAAATGTAATTTTTTAAATATGATCGCTAATTCCATTATGACGACCATGACACAAGTTTTACCTGGTTTTATATTAGGTAAACTTATTATTAAAATAATTAATGCATCGATCTGTAGTTTTAGGAAATGATAAAAGACATAACGGAGAATTGATGTCAACTGCGGTACAAATTTTATTTTGTAAAATAAAAGATCAATTTGATCATCTTAACCCTCTGCCTGTCCTACCTTATCCCCACTCCAGCGCCATAGAACGTGATTCCCATTGTCCCCACCATGTGTCCGAATTGACGATTTTTGACTATAACGGTCGAATGACCAGGGAGAGGGTTAAATTATTTTAAAAGGGCGTTAGAACCCCTATTCGCATAACATGAATTCATAATGTATCACATATAAAGCTAGGGAATTCTTTATATTCAGCGGGTTTATTATTAGAGAAATGTAAATATAGGGCTGAAAATTTAAAAAATAATAAGGAATGTGTTTAGGAATGAGGCTGACAAAGATATCGATGAAGATGGGAATAATTACAATTTTGAAGAATTTTTCTTTGGAACTTTCACCAAAACTAGGCTTCCTCTGAAACAAGATCTGACCAGTTTTCTCACTGCAGCAGAAGGTAGTTTATGGGTTTTTATGAAACCTTTATGAAAAATATCTTAATGTGTTTTCAAAATATTTACAACGCAATGTAATAATCATAATTAAATTGATTTTTTTTACAATTTTTTACATACTTTTTTGATTACATTTTTGGGAAGACATGATCTTGTAATAGAGTTTCTTGTAAGCAACATTTATTTTGATTATTGATAATAAAATTAGAAAATTCGTTTGTTATCTGTGACAAATATAATTTTTAAGAAAAGTTCTGGAGAAAAGAGAATTCTTAAGCCTGTGCTCTTTTTATTTTCGTATATTTTTAAATTTCCGAATTTTCATTAAAAACTTAACTTTCAATTTTTCGTACATTCAGGACAATGCCTCCCTTGGAAGCAGTTAAATATGCTTTGGGTTCTATTTCCACTGAAGTTTCTTTACAAACTGTTAGTTCAAATTTGGAGATAAAGTGAATTATTCCCAGTTTTATTTGCAGAAGCCCCAGACGCATACCTGTATTAAAAAAAGTATATTAGTGTATTTTTTGCGTTACTTAGTTTTATCTTTAACTATAAAGTTAAAAAACTTCAAATAGTTCCTATTTAACAGAGTTTTGAACATTTTATAAAAAAAGTTTTTTAAATGACAGAGACTTTTCTAAAATGTATTTTATATATATATTACTCTTTGAGTTTGTGGCTTTGGAGTCAGTAAATGATGAAACAGTTATTTTAACATCAGACGTTTCGACCTCGTGTATGGGTCCTCTTCAGTGCTTTATTCTATAATATTATTAAATTACATTGTAAATTTGGTGTACTTTGGTACGGTTTCCCTACATATATTTTGTACTTATTTTAATAGAGTATTTTCTAGAGTAATGACTACATCAAATTTACTATGTAATTTAATAATATTATAGAATAAAGCACTGAAGAGGGCCCATACACGAGGCCAAAACGTCTGATGTTAAAATAACTATTTCATCATTTACTGACCCTAAAGCCACAAACTCAACGAATATATTTTAAAAGGAGGGTCGCAAAAAAGTCATTTCAATTATTATTATAACCAGACCTTTTTTAAGTAAATTATTCAAATTATCTGCTTTCCAAAAATCTAAATTGAAAATCTACTGAAAAATTTATTTTATTTAAAAGTTTCTTTCGAGATTACTTTTCTAAATATAAACTTTTATCGCAGTTTAATAAACTCTGAACGGAATTTATTCTTTTTTTTCAAAATGTGGAATAAATATTTTTCAAACATACCAATGCAATTTCTTGGACCCTCGCCAAAAGGCATATAAGCATAAGTATTTCTCGACTTTTTGTTCTCTTCAGAAAAATGTTCAGGATCAAAAGATTCTGGATTAGAAAAATATTTTGGATCATAATGTAAACCCAATAAGCATATGAACAGCGGTGTACCCTTTTCTATTATTAAATTCGTTTCTGGAATTTTGTAATCTTTCATTGCCACTCTGTCTATAATGGGTAAAATCGGGTACATTCTCATAATTTCTGAAACTACCATGTCCAAGTACCGAAGGCTAACCACCTGTAAAATAAGGAAGTGACAGTATTATGTTATTTATTGATTTATTATTGGCGTTTTATTGACAGTTCATTATTAATAATACATTTGCTGCTGATCAAAATTTCTTAGTCAATACAATTTTTCTTAAGTGAATTTTTCTTTTCTATTTTAATAGAAATATCTATATTACATAATATTCAATTTATATGTTCACAAAAAGTTAAATTATTTTACCAAGTCATGTGTTATTTTTCCACCATTTTGCTCAATTGCATCATTGATTTCAGATCTTAATTTTTCTTGAATTTCTGGATGCTTAGCTAGTTCATATAAACCAAAAGACATAGTTGTTGACGAAGTTTCAAAACCACCAGTGAAAAAAATTGCTGCTTGTGCAAATAAAATGTCTCCCTCAAATTCTGCAATTAATATCAAAATATATAATAAAAATGTCTTAATATTATTTCTAATATTGAAAATTTAAGACATCCACTGCAGTTAATAATCCTTAACTTTACTTTTAAAAATTAGAAAAAGGAGTTTATTCATTACAGTAATTAAAATTTGGCCTTTATAAATTGTAGGAATATTATTTTATTTATTTTTATTTTCAAAAGTACTAATTTCGTTTCAAATAAAAAATGTTTGTACAAATTCTTTTAACTTTTTTTCTAAAATGTTTGATTGATGGAGGAATAACTTTTATTATGAAGTACTCACTTAAATTTTGATCGCCTGAAGATTGGTTTTTTAGCTCTATGAGTAAATCGATTAAATCCCTCCTTTTCAATCCTGACTTCTCTCTTTCGTTTAACGTTTCCCAGAAAACTTTTTTTAAAAAGTCACCGGCGTTTCTAAAGAACTTAAAATTAAAGAATCTCGCAATCTGAGGGACAAAAAATATGGAAGTCAGTTCCACAGATCTAATTAAATCGTAGACGAAAATTTTTTTTCCAACTTTTCGAAATTCTGCTTCCGGCTTATTCAAACTGTTTACTTCCAAACCATATGCAGTAGTTCCAATTAAATCTGTTGTGAATTTCGCACATATTTCTTTAATTTCTATAGGACTTCCTGGACCTGTTTTTTAATAAAAATTATAATAATAAAAAGTTATAAATTTTGAATTATTAAGGATTAATTATTAATTTATTCAATTATTAATTAATAACTTTTAATGGTCTTAAAAATTATGAATATTTTGAAAATATAAAAATGGGTACTTGCCATTAAGTTTTAGAGAATCCATGTAAAAATCCAGGTCTTTTCCAACTTTCACCATGAGTTCAAACATATTTCTTAATTTTCCAGATGTAAAAACTGGTGATAATTTTGCCCTAAGAATTTTCCACTGAGGATTTTTGACTAAAAAAAGACTAGAATTTCCCAAGTGATCGTCCTTTCCAGCCTCCATATATTTATCAGCAAAAGTATTAAAATCCTTCAGAAGTATCTGTTTTATTAAATCAGGATCTCGTAGTAAAAAACCTGGCTTATGGAATATATAAAATCCCATGTAACGTAAACCTTCACTGTTTTCGTAACACTCTTTAAGTAAATAGCCAGGAGATATTTTCATGAAACAACATCTGACAAAGTTTCCGAAAATTGGCACAGGTTTTATTTGCATCACACCTCGTTTTTTCCAATATTGTAAATTTTTCATCATTATTAAATACGTTGTACTTAATAACGTCAGTAGCAGAATTAGTAAATCTGCACTCCATGATGAAGTCAAAACTGACATTTTTTAGTAGAATGACGAAAAATTTCGCTGTATTGTTACACTTTATTATTTTAGATCAAACTTTTATAAAAAATAATTTATATTATTATTATAAAATGGTAATTACTTTTTTGTTGAAATTCTAATAGTAATCAGTTCACTTGTTGCGACTGAAATGAGCACGATCCAGCAGTTTAGATAAGAATAAAAGTGCGATAAGAAGAGCTTATTAAAAGCACAACAAGGAAAATTGTTGCTATTTATTTATCTGTCATTTGCAAGTATTGATCGAGTCTTTGAAACATCTGTAGCATTTCTAAAATTAATTCTTGCCAGAAACTCAGTCTAAATGTTTTTAAGAATCATTAAGAAATCTTTAAACAATTTTATTTTTAACACAATCTGAAAGCATTTTTTGAAGTCAATGTCAATAGATATAATAAACTGAATCTTTTTAGTGTTTCTTTTATAGAAGAATTTTCCGTTTATTGTTTTATGGAGATAATTTTACAAAACACTAAGGCAGTGCCTGATACAAATTTACGGGATGTTTAATGTCACAACTTTGGAACAATGAATTGTGGAAAACGATATAAAGAAATGCATTTTTTATGTGTTTCAGGGCTTGTAGCCAGGCTTTTATATTTTCTTCTGTTTCTTGTATCATTTTTGTAAACGGGCTAGAGTCCATTTGAGATGAATCATCCATTCTGAAAAGAAAAAAATATTATTTCATTAATTAATTATTAATAATTAAAGAAAAATTGATTTTATATCTTGATATTGAGGTTTTTTAAAATACCTACCCATTGATTTTTGAAAATTGTTCAGTCCTGTTTACAAAAGTGTACATGTAACAGGCTGGGACTGAACTGATGACTTCTACTTCGTGAAATTTTCCACTTGGTACACGAAAATTTCCTCCCTTCGGAATTGTTACTTTTTTCTTTTTTCCTTCTTCTGTGTACGATACTTCTCCTTCGATTACACCTAAAGAGACATTTGTTAGTTCATCATCCACAAAATTTAATTTTTGCATGCCAGGGTAATCAGCCACGAAATAAACATCAGAATAATTCGACCATGTGTAAACTTGCTGTTGAATTTCCTGCAGTTTATATCTGAAAATTAAAAAATAATCAAGTGAATATTCATAAATGTTTATCATTATCAAGTTAGTTTAAAATTTTTTTTCCTTATTTTAATTTCTTTTTATTAATTTAATTATTAAGTTAATTTGAATGCAATATTCATTTTTTTTATTTTAATGATTAAAATTTGTTGTTCCTTTATTATAGGAGACAATAGATATTCTGTTGAATAATTAAAATACCAATTGATACTTACCGATATGAGCTGAATTTTGTAAGTAAAGGAACAAGAAATGGAACTGGTTTAAATGGATGCCATTCTGCAGTTAGGATATCAACATTTGGTTTAAACATTCTCTGTTGAAATCTTCCATTTAAAGAACACCATACATCCACATAAATGCTAATATTAGGGGAAAGCTTTTCCCATTTTTTTATATCTCTAATTGGCTTATCAGAGGACAAGGTCATTTGCTTTTGCTTCATTAGGTTGTCCTAGATTGTCGAAAAAA
>JBAGKK010129108.1:0-72657 GCA_037177015.1 Euceroptres primus
TGATCATTTTTAATTTCTATAAAAGGGCGTTCGAACCCTCATTCGTATTACATGACGTCATTATGTATCAAATACCCTTAAATATTTTGCTATAATTTAATTCTTACAAATAATTAATTTTTTGAGTCCTTTTCAATTATTTCTGGAGAGTTAACATCCATTTCAATATCAATAATATAAATTTCCAAACTAGGGTGCATATTTTTGACGTGATTAAGATCGCTTGAGCGACGTTTGACATTCATAATTATAATGTCCTGATTCAAAAATCACATACTCAATATTATGCCAAAGTGAAACCAAGAAAGAAAAATAGAAAATGAAGCAAGTTCTTTGAAGGCAAATTTATCACAATTTTCTTTTGCTTTATTAATATTCTCAATCAATTTTGAAACTAAAAATATTAAAACATTAAAAGCAAATTAAGACATGTAGAGGTTTTGATAAATAAATAACGCTTCAATTGCTTTGTAGTACGAATAATTTATTTTGCAAATTGAAAATTTTCAAGTGAGAGTAAAATAAATATTCAGTCTTGAAAATACACATTTTGGAACTGTTATTAAATCTACCTATCAGGTTCCAAGTCAATAAGATAAATTTTAAGACCTTTGTGCAATTTTTTGACATGTGAATACATGGTGGACCGCCTTTTGGCTCTATATTCGCAATAAGGGCACTGAAAACGAGGGTTTTTTCCACATTCGTATTTACAGTGCCTATAGAGACAACTACTGTTCGTGTAACATTTTCCACAATTTTGGCAAATATAAATATTACGGTATGGCGTTTCCAAATTTCCTTCTTGACAATTCAACGATCCTTCTTGAAAGCCTTCGATTGTGTCCAAAGCAAAAGCTGAAAGCAAATTCAAAAATATTTTAATATACACATTTTGTATAATTATCGATTAATGATTTTTATAATTAGCAGATTATTCAGTATTTACAACAATAAAAAATACCATTATTTATATCTTCTTTTTTAAAAGTAGTTTTTAGAAATTTTTTAGATGTAATTTCTGATAGTCATCTTACAAGTTGGACTCTGAAACATGCAAATGATTGTTATTTTGTTGAAAAATCCAGACAAGTACAAATTTTAATTGAGAAGAAATGTATAAAAGTAACATTCACTCAAATCCATTAAAATTCTAAATACATTTAATCATCTTTTCCTATTAAGAATATATTTGAAAATGGCTTGCATTAAATATAAAGAACTATTTGAATATAAGTTTATTACTGTAATATAACAATTTACACAGGTTTTTAAATTCACATATACATAGTCGTAGTTCTTATACAAACTTTCACATGTGAATTTTATACACAGAATTTTTATTTGTGATGCATGCTTCCGTTTTTTTTTTATAACTCTGAGACATATAAACACTTATACGAAATAATTAAATATATTTCGTTAAAAATCTTAATATCTATGTAAATTTGGCACATATTCCAATTCCACTTAATGAAATGACTATCTCAATCTCTTCTATTGAACATTAAAGTGTGTACAAAAATACCCACTAATTCTTAACGTGTTTACACCTGTATTTTCTTTGGCTTCTGGTATAATTATAATAGGACCAAAGTTTAACTATATTTCGATTATACATTATAACTAATGTACACCTAACTATGCAAGATATATAAGAACTATGTGATTTTTTTACTGGAGAAGAAATAACTTTTCGACAGGACTTTTTTTTCTTATGTAATTGAAATAAGCAAGATATTTCTGGTTTGATATGAAAATTTGATTACTCGACGTAATATTTTTCATGGAATATTTTTCATAGTAATATTTTTCATAGAAGAATATTGCACTGAAAATCCTTTGTCAGTGTAATTTTTTTTAATTAGGAAGAAATTATTAAAATTATACTTAAGAAAAAAAAACTAAAAAGGTAAAATCCATGAACTAATAATCAACAGGTACACAAAACACAGCACGAAGTGTTCTTAGGAAATTTAACTGAAAGGAAAAAATTCAATTTTGTGACTCAAAAATTCAATCTGTATAAAAATGAATCTTTTCGTGATCTCGCAAGTGATGTCTGTGTTTAAATCGTCTTTTACAGCTACCACATTGAAATCTGGGTGGCACAGAGCACTCGAGTCTTAAATGCCTCTTTAAATTACATTTGTGGGTGTAAAATCTCCCACATCTTGGACACAAAAAAGGTGGACCATCTTTTGCATCTTTAGGCTTCTTCCAAACTGAAACATTTAAAAGTCAATTGTGTTAAGAACATATTAAGAGTAGATTTAAAAAAAAACGAGGATTCAAAGCAGTGGAGTTAAATACGTAAATAATGATAAAAAATAAAAGTAATAAAATGATCGGAGACAACTAATCATGCTGTAAAGGAATTTTTAAACCAAATACTTAGTTTTCGAAGAATACTAAGAAAGCTAATATTCGAAGAAAGCTAAAATAATGAATTACACTGAGCAACTTTGAGTATCGTGTGCACAAAAAAATTTATGGTGTGGTAATTTAAAATATATGCGATCCATACTTTTTAACAATATTCCATTTTTCAGTCGTAAACAATTTTATTTAATATCAAGGTACAGAATGGTAACAAGGATACTTTTCTTATATTCTATTTTGTGGAGTTCCAGTTTGATACAAATTGAAAAACAAACATTGTTTCCATTAAGAAAATGGCATGAATTTTTCTGAGATAAACTGCATACATTAATATGCATATTTTTCGTTTCTTATCATTATGTTAAACACATTTTTGTATAAACTTAAATTTTTACTAGTAAAAATAATTATAATAACTAGTAGTGAGTCAGTCTACGAATAAACAGAATTTCTCGAATAATCATTACATTAATAAAGGAGATCAAAGAGAAAATTTGAATACTTATTAAATAAATTTGATTCATACAAAATTAAATTTACGGTTTTTGGTAACTTTTTTAATCGTAATTTACGATTTTTTGCGTCTTTGATATCTTTATATAATATACTATAAATATAATATAAATATTTCTTATCCGGACAAATGTTAATTATTCTTTTCTCAAAAAATCTAACAAAAACATAAAGTTATTAGACACTGAATTTTTTTTTTTAGAATAAGCCATTCCTTTCATCTTATGAGATTTATAAATTTTTAATATTTATATTATCACTCTTTATCTTTCTGAATTTATCAGTAAACTCTCTCCTCATCCAGTCAATGAATTTAACAAAAAAAATTGTTTTCATTTCCACGAAACTAGAAAATGAAGAAACAAAGTCTTGGCTCTCGAATATAGTTTCACTTCATGAACTTTTTTAAATCTTACACAAGTGAAAAATTATAAATAAGGAAAAAATGCTCAAATCATACTGACTGGTTGAAAGCAGACTCCAAAAAAAGATATTAGACAATTTGTCTAAAATTCAGGGCTTCTTATGTGTTCGCATATGAATCAAAAGATTATGCTTGTGCTTTGATTTTTTTTGGCAAATGGGACACTGGAATTTTGGTTCAATACCACACTCGAAATTAACATGTCTATTTAAAGAATGTGTTCTCGTGTACGTATTTCCACAACGTGGACAGGAATAACCAAAATTATCCTTAAAGTTCAAACTGTCACAATTTTGGGGTGTGGAACTTTTTGAAGATTGATGTTCAAAAATTATTTTCTCGTCGTTTTGTTGATTCTTTTCTTGTACATCGGTTATAATTTGATCTTTGATCATCCCAGAAATTACAGCATCATTTCTATGATTTTTAGCTACCATTTGAAGATACCTGGTCTGGTATTGATAATACTTATCAATTGCCCAACCTGAAGTAAATGTTCTACCTGGAATAAAAAAAACAAACATTTTTTCGTTAGTAATTGTCGATTTTTCTTAAGGGGAAAAATGTTAAATCTTATACTTTTCTTCGACTTTCATGGCATTCACTTTGAACCAACCCAGGAACATTATTAAGGACATTACATAACGCTGGACGGACACAAAACGGATTTTTTTAAATTGATACCAATCACCATAAAGCACCAGGATTTTTTTTTAAATAAGGTTTCGAAAATATTTTCTTTGTAGTTTTTTAGCCCGTCGCGAATATAAAACTGCAATAAAAATAATGTAGAATTGCAAAAAATATTACAGGGTTTTGGGTGTTTTTAAAGTTAGAGGAATTTTAATTTTTGTAACAATTAATTGGAACCACAAAAAATAACAGGAATTTTTTATTGGGGTGTTAAATTAAATTGTACAAACAATATATTTTTTGGATTATATGATCGAAAAAGTGATACGAAAATTCAGTCTTCCTGAAAAAAATATTAGAGAAATCAAAGAAAAAGGAATCATTTTTTCTTATTTCCACATTGTGGAAAAATAAAGCAGCTACTTTCATAATTGTAGGTCCAAAGGCGAAACCGTTGTCTACATTTTTGGAGAAGAAAAAATCTGAAATTAGAATAGAAGAAAAGATATGTTAGAATGGGTCTTTCTACAAATTTGATACACAAATCAATACAATTTCAATAATATTCTAAATTAGATCCAAAAGATCCTTAATAAATTAAAAGTAAAATTCCACAGAAAAATAGTTACAAACTAAAAACTATATAAATAAAAATGATCTGGAAAAATTATGAAAATTAACTTACAGGCAAATAATTTTATTAGATTTTTTAATTTTTACAGTAATCGTATTTATTTTAGGAATTAAAATTAAGTTTGATCAATGTGATCTACTTGACTCGAACAATTTCGATTTTAACCTAATTAAACAGTGAGTAAAGTGCAAGATCGTAATAAGTTCATATATTATATTAAATGTAATATAAATGTAATATATATCACCTGTTTTGAGGCTCTGATTAAATAATGAATTTCAAAGCTTCCTTATTAAAATTCTAGAAAACAATGAAAAAAATCTACTCTAATTATAATTGATAAAATATACTTTTATATATTATATGACACTGTATCAAAATTAATAAGTCAAAAAAAAATAATATTGAGCTTAAATTATAACAGATGCTGAAGAATATATTTTACATACACTCAAATACACAGAGTGCTTAACACTAAAAAAATTAAATAAATTTGAATTGCATTAACCCTTTAATGGTCAATGGCGACCTGAAAATTCCGTTTTCTCCCAGAAAATCAAATTTTTCTCTCAATAAAAAAATGCAAAAACTTCTATAAAAATATCCAATACCTCGATCACTAAAGGGCCAAATTTAATTATACAATATGTTTCTAAATTGTTTGTAGATACAATTTAGAATTTAGATTCAAAATTAAAATAAAATATTTTAAAAATATGGTACAAGGACTAAAATAAAATTGTGATTAATTTCCCAATTCTGACTTATGTATAAATAATTCAATTCTAAGATGAAACACCATGCTGCAATGATATATGATTGCGCATTTCGTATCGATATTTAAATTTCCGGTCGCACATGTGACAGGAAAATTTTTTTTGTTTGTTGCCACACTCCACCCTCTGATGCCTTTTCAAACTATCTAACCATTTGTATTTTTTACCACAATTAGAACAGACGTATTCTGGTAGTTGTACTCGAACAAATTTTCCACTTTCAGGTGGAATTGACGTTGATGATCTTGATCCCAGACTAGATAATTTCCATCTGTAAGATTTCCGTAGATTTGGTCCAGATTGTGGAGTTCTCATTTCCAGATCTTGAGTATTTTTTTCCAACATCCACAAAGCGTTGTATTCTTCAGGGTCTTCAAAACCTACGAACAAAATTAATAGTACTTTGTTAGAAATAATTTTTTGACAAATTTTGCTACAACACAAGAATTTTGCTGAATACAAAATTCTAAAGAGATACGAGATAATCTAATAATCATTCACAGATATCACTATATTAAAAAATGTCGGTCTTAACATTTTGATAGATTTTTATTTTTTTCGAGTGCTAAAAGTACATTTTTAATTTGCTGAAAAGTTATGAAATTATTGTAATTTAATCTTATCTGTAATGAATTTTGATCTAAAAAATGAATGTCATACTTAATAATTATTGTTAACAATTAATTCATTAATAGCAAGGGGGAATATTTCTTACAGAATATAATCATGCATCATGTGTGACAGTTTTTGTTTTCACTTTACAATAATGTTTCTCGTGTCTTTTTAAACTATCCATTCTTGAAAATGAGTGGTTACATTTCTTGCACACTATTGGGGTCCATTTTGATTGATTTGCATAGCATGTAGAATTTTGTAATATATTTTCGATTATTGGTGTCGAGTAGAAATTTTGAACATGAGAACTGAAATCCTGTTCCTCAAGATTTTCCATCTTTATATTCATTCCTTGATCCATTTTATAGCTATTCCCAGCCTCAGAGCTCCAAAAACTCAGCAAACGAGGTGCTAAAAAAAAAAGACAAATTAGAGAAATCGTTTACTTTATTTTATTATTATTTTATGGAAAATTACATCCAATACTTTAAGTAACAATAATCTAAATAGATAGTTTGTTTCGAAAATATATTTAACAGAAATATTTATGTTGATAATTTTTATTTCCTAATTTCAAATTCAGGATGTGTCAGATTGAAATTTGTGCACGATGAAGGAAAATAAAGAGTGCAAGTATTACAAGTAAATTAGAAACATATTGCAAATAGTTATAATCTTTATATTTATTTAAATGAAAGTTTTATGACAGTTCACTATAAACCTAAACAAACAATTCTTTAAATTAGTACTCAACTATTACCTACTAAAAAATACTAATATTATAAATAAATGTTAATTCAAGGTTACTAAAAATAATATAAATAGTCGCAAAATTATTTTAACTAAATTAATTTCCTCGAGATTTTTTAAATGAGACAAAATGTTAAATTGGGAGAATTTTCTTATTTTACATCTAGATTAAATTAATCTAAGCCCAAATACAATTTCTAATTATTATTTTCATAATCTAAATTATTCTGTTTTTTTTTTGTATTATGATTATCCCACCGCTGTCACCCAATTTTTCCCTGTTACGTCCGGAGTGAATTAGCGAACGAGGTTAAATAATAACTTTTTAATTTATTGTTTATCTTGCCTGTTAGTCCACTTCGGAGTTAACATACTCTAAATAGACTAAAAATAACATTTTATTTGTGAAAAATCGAGACTTTCATCCTATCTAATTTAAATATTTTTAACTTTAAAATATTTAAATTCTCTCAAACTTTGAAATAAAAGTTAAAAATTTTTTAATATTTTAGAAGACACACTATTTTAAGTTCTCCCAAGGAAACATTGCTGCACATGATCGATGAACATTTTCTGATCTGTAAAAACTCGTTTGCAATTATCACAGATGTTTAATTTTATTAGTGGTGATCGATGTACTTGGTTCATTTGCTCAAAAATATTATTTGGCATATGCACTACAGCTATTTGAGGTTGTCCTCCAGTAGTTGACGGTACAAGGACAGTAGTTAATCCCATTGAATTTGCAGGCTTTGGAAGAATTTTCCACTTTGGTGAAGAGTGAGTTGGTTGACTAGGTGCAGGTGGTGTATTGACAAATTCGAAAGACAAATTAACTGTCTTTTGCGATGTACCCAATTGGACACCTAAAAAAAAATAAAAATAGAATTACAAGATCACATTAAATTATAAAAATAATTAAGAAAATTGAAAGAATGAAATTAGTGGTGAAGATAGTACAATATAAAACAAAACAAAACATTATTCTCCACAGAATTAAATTCCCAGGAATTGTGACAACAAAACTTAAAAATGAAATAAAACACAATTCAGTGATTTAAATCAGTTTCACTTTATTTAGATACATTGTAGAACAAAAAATAATACGATTTTTTGTTAACTTATTACCAAATAAATTTTTATTAAATTAACTTAAATTTTTATTTATTAACTATAAATAAAAAGCAGAATAAACTATTTATTATTGGAATCTGGGGTGTTTCATATTCATGTGATTTTTCAATTCATATCGTCTGTAAAATGTTTTTTCACATATCACACATGAATATTTTGGTTTTTTGGAACATTCAAGTCGTTGGTGCCTTTTCAAACTGACCAGCCATTTATATCCATTTCCACATTCTGCACAAAAATAATGTTGTTGTTCTATTGGTGTAAATTGTCCTCGACGTCGTGGAAATCTTATTGTAGAAACTCCCAATTCCTGATGTTCTACCCCAGAAAACTCAATCATAGAAAGTGGACCTGTAATTAAAAAAATTTAAGTTATTGAAAAGTTTTGGATATTTTAATTCGATACATAAAAATACTGGTTGAGGAGAGAATCAAATTATTAAATGAAAAGGATGATAGAATCATATTTCTTATTTTGATTATTCATTACAATTTTTCATATTCAAACACCTATACATTTTCATTTAAAAATATCAGTTATTTAAATTAAGAGTAATGGATAAACACTTATATAATTTCGAAAGAAGACATTTTAATGTTTTTGTTTGTTAAAGATTAAAATCTTTAAAAAATTATTCAAAAATTGTCATTCAAAAATTGTTTTATTCCATTCATTGTTCCACTCAATGTCTATGGTCGATCCTGTTAATGAATAACATTATTATTAAAGTTTATGTTTAAACATATTCAAAATACATTTTTTTGAAAATGGTTCTCCCTAACTTTTAAAAATCTCAAAACAATAATAGAAATACTAAAAAAAAAGGAAAATCGAATAAATTTTTAAATAAGTCTTCATTGTGGTTCAAGAAAATATTTCTTTACGACAATTTAAACTTTTTCAAAAGTACAAGAACCACAGGAACCACTCTCTACAATTGGTTATTTTCTACGAATAAAATAAATGTCGTTAAATTCAAGAAAAAACTTAATTGTGTATTCTCTGAAAATAGAATGCAACTTTTAAAAAGCATGAATATAACGCTCTTTATTCAATATAAAAATTAACACAGTACATAAATTAATTTTCTGATAGACTATTATTATTCAAAAAATTATAATTGTAAGCAAAAATCGATGTCCTTCAAGCAAATAATTATGAATTGTTTTTGTCATAAAAACTGTAAAATTAAGTGTCTGCATCTTCTACAGAAAACTATTGTTTCTAATAACGTAGTACAATCATAATACATAATAATAATTATACATGAATATAATTGTTTGAATAAATGGTATGAATCGAATTTTATACACTCAAAATCGTAAACTAGAGATTACATTTTCTCACCCTGATATGCTTAAGAACCTGACAATAATATTTGTAATTCTCTCATATGAGGAGTAAATTGACCCTTAATTTCCATACCATAATAAAAGGACTTAACAAATTCATAGAAAGTCGAAAGATTGTTGTCAAATTTTATTCGAAGGACGAAGTGACTTTTGAATAAGAGGTCAAATGCTCTTTCGAATTCGGTGGTATTTGTTGACAAAAATTGTCCTTTAACTGCTATCATGTAGTATTTGATGATACTTTTATTCTCACCCAAAGCTACAAGACAAGGACAATCACTTTGAAGAAAGATTTTCTCCAAGGGAGTGCCCACCTAAAAATTAAAATCTTTTTATCATCATTATATAATAATAAAACAATAGTAAATAATCTTTAATTTATAAATTATGGTTTAAATGTTTAATTTTTGTTGAAATAATTTAAAATTGAAAAATATATTCAATTTGATTAAACTTTTTTCTTGAAATTATACTAAGTTTTTTATAAAAATTATAATAAATTATATGTATCCAGCTGATTAAACAAAAATTTAGCACCTTTTCAAACTGAATAAGTCTCTCAACCTGTATTTCCGGTTCTAACTTCATTCTTCCTTTTCTTGTTGGTGGAAGTAGTTTTAGCAAAGTTATGTAGGCTCTGGTAATAGTGTTCCACCCTATAATAATGAAAAATTCAAGTTGAGTATTAGGTTTAAAAAAATTATTTTTTGAATGATTTTTTCAAGGAATTAATAATTTTATGAAAAAACCTGCTTCTTCCTTAATGAGGACTTCAGTGTTTGGAGGTAATATCAGATTTTCAGCTGCTTTGAAAATCAAGTCAGGTATGGAGGGTCGCATAATTATATTGGGATACATGAAAGAGAAATCCAGATCAATCTGCAAAATTATTATGACATTCATTCAATATTAATATTATATTTTTTAGATTTAACAATTATTTTTAATAATATCTACGAACCAGAAATGGAAGGTCCTTAAATTTTGGAAAGTTGTCCAAAATTTTCTGAGGTTTAGTTCTTCGAAGATTAATAGTTGCTTTCATGGCATCTACAATTTCCTGTCTTTGTGTTTGTGGAGAAGCAGTTTCCAAAACTTCTAAATGATGAAAAAAATCTTCCACACGAGCTCTTGGTTGGAATTCAGGAGTTGATTCTTCACTTGATCCTGATTCTTTGTCTGCGAATTTTTTTCTCTCTGCTTTTCTTTTACGATTCACAGTCCACAATCTCCATGAAATATACCCACGCCTTGTTTGCGGATCAAAGAATATTTCCTGCAATTTAAAAATAAATCTGATTATTAGAAATGAAAAAACAAGACTTTAAAAATATGTTTAAAAAAGACTCAAAATTATTTTAGTAATGAAAGGTTTAATTTAAAAAATAGTAAATGAAATACTTACATAGCCTTCAGGAGTATTTGGATCTCTTAAATTCGGGAAACATTTGACAATTTCCTTTGCACAAGCAACTTTTTCATCTGAAGATGGAAAATGTCCAAATTTTGCCACTAACGCATCTACAGTGATGTTAACTAATTTTCTTCGACTGGTTTCTGAGAGGCAGTGTGTTATCTCGTATTCTTGAATAATACTACGACCGCCCTGAGCAGCTTTTATGATACTTAACAAATCCTGAAACATTTCCCAAATTTAAAATTACATTCAATGTTAGTTTAATTATTCAAAAATTTCAAGTTGTCTTACCAAATCAATAAATCTCCCTGCAGTATTGACTTCTTGCCAGGCAAAGCTTCTCAAGGTTTCTGAAAATGGAAAAAAAATAATCTTGTTTTTATGAGACTTTAAATTTAACAACTATTGATGTTTATTTACTTATTTGATGAATAAATTATTAAATATTTTTTCAATTTATGGAAACATATTTAGGATGGAATATAGTAGTTTGAAGCAAATCTTAGCAATGTTATAATTCAATATATTTTCTATCTTTTATTCTGCAAATTACAGATTATTGACATAATTCAAGAATGTAACATAATTTTGGAGAAAAACACAAAAGATCTGTTGATTCCAAGAAATCCCAATATCACAAAAATTACTGAACTTTATAGATTATTGAAAAAGAAAAAATCAACAGATCTCGAAACTTATTTTTATTTTTTATCAACATAGTAACATTATTTTCTGTTGTACTGTCTTTTTTCACATTGGTATATGTTGTGAATACCTCTCTGATGAATTTTAAGATAATCAGACCTAAAGAATTTTTTTCTACACAAATGGCATTGATATTTTGCCTCTTTATTATTTCCACATCTTAATTGATGACGCTTTAAATTATGCATCCAAGTATACGACTGACCACATGCAGAGCATTGATAAGTTTGTTGTTCAAAACAGTTGTTACCATTTTCTTCACCTTCTTGATCTTGAAAATAAATTCCAACCACTGCTTCATTTCTTCGCCATTCATCACCTTCTGGCCACCCTGTTTACAAAAAATTTTAATAATGTTAATACATTTTTATAAATACAAATCCCAAGAAATCTTATAAATTTAGAGTTTTTATTTGCCTTTAAATTTAAACATAGTTAGTTCAACACCTTCTAATTCTTAACATGCAGTTTATTGACAGTTTTAAATAACAACTAAAGATCATATTTTTAAGAAAAGAAATTAACATCCAGATATTATTATTATAATTTTATTATAAAAGTATTTAAATTATATTTATTACAATACTTGTATTAATTGTGTACATAGTATTATTATAGAATTATTCACATTTTAAATAATAGTATTATTTTTATATTTTCTATCTTCGTCTTCCTGTGAAGAACGTATGCTTTTCAAGAAAGTGACGTCGAAGGTTGTCTTTACGAGTAAACATACTGTTGCAAACAGAGCAAATAAATTTTGTGTCTTGGCCACAAATTATTTGATGACGTTGTAAACTTTGTATCCACGTGTACTTATTTCCACATCGATAACACTCAAATTGACCTTGTCCCATGTGTTCTTCATATTCATTTTCAACCTGGAGTTCAAATCCAGGCCAAGAAGGTTCGTCCTTTACTCTATATTGTCTCCATTGATCGCCTGCCAATTCTGTTAAAAAGAAATATTTTTTATATCAATGTGGTATCCCAAGATACTAATCAAAATTCTCAAAGCTTTAATAAAAAATATATATAATCTACATTGCAAAAATTACATAAAATCAAGTCTAATTTTTGCATCACATAATTTATTCGCTTTGAATATTAACTTACAATATGGCAAAATTACAAAATTTAACTTGCTTTAAATATTTTTTAAACGCAATGGAAATGAAACATTTTGCCTTATATTTGTACATAATACATCCTGCTGAAAAAAAAACAATTTTTTAATATTATGTTTTTAACTTTTGCGTTTTCTTTCTAGAATTTGAGAAAGAGGAATTTTATTGTGTTTTCGTTTATAGTGACGTGTGAGGGTGTCGCCACGAGAAAAAACATTTTTGCAAATTCGACAAGGAAATTTCGGTTTTTGATCGCCACAACTGTGTCGATGTCGTTTCAGATCCTTCATCCATTTATAAAATCTGCCACAGAGAGAACATTTGAAGGTGCCTTGGGCTTCGTTGTCATTTTCTTCCATACTTTGTTCAAATCCAACTTCATCCAATGGTGACGTTTCAAACTTGATCATGTTCTCATTCCACTCAGCTTCTTCCCAACCTGTTTAAACAAACAAAATTTCTATTAGTAAAATGTCCATTTAAAAAAATATTCTGCAATTTAATATTTAGCATGGGGAATATGAAAACTAATTTTTCAGGAAAGGATTTAAATTAGATTAGACAAAAAGATTAGATTAATGTTAAATTAATAATTCTGCCATTAGATTCTTTACTAAATTTTAAATCTTGTACATCAAGTTCCTTTCTATGATGTTTTTTATCTTAAATCTTAATGTATAAGTTACATTTTTTAAATTTGTTGTCAGTAAAAAAAAGGATTTAAAATTTTTTTTGTATTTTGGAGAAGAAATTGTTAGAGAAATGGAATAGTAGAAATACTGTAAAGTTAAATTCAAGCTTAAATGAGTGTTAATTAGGTTTTAATTGGAGATTCATTTATTTATCAATAGGAAATACATCAATTAGACATTCGAAAAATTCCTTGCTTTGTAAATTTGAAATTGTACGAGGCACAACTTGCAGTTGAAAATTTTATATAATGAAATTTCCTTTTAAATTTCCTATTAAATAATAATAATTTCTAACGAAAATTGATTTACGATATTATCTTATTAGATTTTGAATAATTTCTAACAACACCAAACCTATCAGTAGTGATTACATCTTTCAACTTCTGTTTTATAAACCCATCAAAATTCTATTTCCTAATAATCTTATATCTTAATTATGCTTTATTTTAATTAAAATTAAAATTCATATTCGTAAAGAATTATGCAATATCTTCGTTATAAATTTATAATAATATTTATGATTATTATTAATAATATTTGTTGTGATCGTATTTTTCTTAGGTATAGGAATCGTACAACGAAGTTTATTTTGCTACTAATAAATTTAATTAATGAATAAGAAATGACTGAAGATTCTATTGTTAAACTGATTTCAAATTTCCTCTCTTTTTTAAAATTCTCATATAATTTTCTGGATATATTTGAAATTTGTAACTTCAGCCATAAAATATTAATAAATATAAAATTATTCTACAATTTCCTTACAATATGACTTATTCGACACTTAAAAACTCTGAAAACATTTGTGGACAAAATTCAATGGGTAGAACGAAGGCTTTTCTTATATGAATAAATATGTGTTTTAACCTAATTTTGTGGCATTTCTTGAATAAGCCAGTATATTTATAAATTACGCGTATTTTTATCTAGTTTTTAAATTATTATAATATGTCTTTCTTTTGCTCACGTTATTCAGCTTGGGTCTAAGTAACATAAAAAATTTGTTTCCTTTTGATGAAATAACTAATAGATCGTCAAATATTTTTGGTTTCAACAATAAATTGAAAAATTTATCAAGATGAACGATATTAAGAATATTGTTTGAATACCTTAAAGAATGGATACAATTTTCAAGCTCAATGGACCAAATTATGAAGAAGGCCCTAATCTACAACATTTAAAGATAATTCCCCTTTTTCACTACATTTTAGATAATGACGTCTGAGACTTCTTCGCCATTTGTACTCTCTTCCACAAAAAGCACATTTGTAGCAAGGATTTGAGGTTTCATGGTTAGAATTTCCATTGGAAAATCCCTGATCTTCTTCTTGAATCGATGGACTTTTGCAAGGTCTTGAAGAAGCTTCACTGACATTCCAAAGGTTCTGAGATCCCTTGGTACAATTGGCCTGATGTTGTCTCAAATCTTTCAACCATCTATACTCTTTACCACAAATGGAACATTTAAAATTTTGTTCTGATATTCTCTTGGAACTCCTCAATTTCAGTGGCTCAAGCATCACTTTACATTCTTTCCAACGATGTTTGCTAACTTTCTTTCGACAGATCCTTTGATGTCGTCTCAAATTTTTCAACCAACCATACCTCTTGCCACACAAAATACATTGAAAACGACCTGCAGTGGCGTTTCTGTTTCTCATTATTACAGAATTTGACCCACGATTTGGACTGGGATTTTCGTTGACAGATTTTTTATTAAGAGAATCATCTTCAGGTTGTGGAATCTCTTTTGGCAATGTTTCATGAAGTTCTTCTGGAATGTCCTTGTGTTCTTCAAACATTTCATCTTGAGGTTCTTCTGGAAAATTATCTTCAACATTAACAATGACATCTTCAGAGTCTTCTAAAATACTTATTTCCAGGCTGCCTTGACTTAAATTTTCTTGGGCCATTTTTACTTCACATCGTTGCTGATGACGTTTCAGGCCTTTTTTCCATCTGTAGGCTCTGTTACAATAAATGCATTGAAATTGAGCTTGATCATCATTTTCCTCAAAGTCTTGCACAAATCCACCAATCGAGGGATCGAAAATTTTTCCACAGTGGAATCGATGACGTCTCAGGCTTTTCAGAGATTTGTAGGCTTTGCCACAACGATTGCAATCGAAACGTGTTTCTTGATTCTGCTGAAAGGGCTCAAATTCTTTCAGTGGTTCCAGGGTCTCAGGATTGCAGTTCCACTCCGGGAACATTCGATAGTCTTGAAATTCTGTTAACAAAAAAACAATTACTCTTGTTAATATTTTATCATGGAAAATAGTTCATGTAATCAAACGTTCATGCGAGAAAAGTGTCTGATCCTTTCCAAAGCAGTAAAAAGAAAAAGAAAAAGAAAAAGAAAAAAAACAAAGACAAAATTCTAAATATTAAAATCAGCATCCAATCATAAATATTTTTATCTCCAAAGAAAGGGGGAATTAAAGTCACAACTATTTTTCTAAAATTGAAGTTTATTATATTCATTCAGAGCGCTTCTTTCTTCCTCGTGAGAAAACGATGTCACAATTATGTTTTATTTTATGATGTCGACTGAGATGATCGCCTCGAAAGAATTCAGCATTACAAAATTTGCATAAATATTTTCTGGATCCTTGATTTCCACACTTCCATTGATGACGTGTCAAACTCTTCAACCACTTATAATCCCTGCCACAAAAATTGCACATAAAACTTCCTTGTGGTGCAGTTTCTTCACTATCTTCATTCAGTTGACCACGATCAAATTCCATTTCGTTGAATTCGTTCCACTTGTCGGTAAAAAAACCTATTTACACAAAAAAAATTCATTAAAACTTTGATGTTTTTTTTTAAATATAGAAAAGAGTTGCCAGTTTGATTAAGGTTTTTACAGTGCCGAATAAAGTTTTGGGATGCATTTTAACCAAAATAAATTGTCAGGCATGATGAAAATGAAATGCCAGGCATAATTAAAATAAATTGACAGGCATAATTAAAATAAATTGACAGGCATGTTTAAAATAAATTGACAGACATGTTTAAAATAAATTGTTAGATAGAACCAAAACAAATCGTTATAGTTTTAAATAAAAACAAGTAGTGCTGAACATTTGTGTTTTATTTTCAAGTAAATATTGTACAAACGCAGGACCATTTTATTGATGGAATAACAATTTGATGGAATGAGATTTTTTTATAAATGACTTATTAAATAAATATAAAGAGAGAGAAAGACTCAGGACCAAAGGAATGAAAATAAATTATGGAATGTCTTATTAAATAAATTAATTATTAAATGAAATTTTTAAAAAAGTTTCAGTCAACTATAAATACAAGAATTTTTTAGTATTGAACCTTTATACAGATTAAATAAAAATAGGAAATAATTAATTTTAAATAAGATTTTGGAATAATTATTCTACAGAGAAATAATTTTAGAATCCGGGAAGGCTTTGGACATTTGTTTTTCCTTTCTGAAAATACTTTAAGGCTTTAAGCAACCATAGTATTATATAATCATGTTTTTATATAACTTATATTGTTGTATAATATTAGTTGCAAAAATATTCTCTGATACCTTAATGCCTTTAAATATGGAACATTTTTAAATAATTATCTCCTTTTTTCATATTCATATGAGTTATGTATGGTTTCCTGATGGTATTTTAAAGAATCAACTCTAAAGTATCTCTTTTTACACATTCGACATTCATATTTAGCCTCCTTGTTTCCACACTTCATTTGATGACGTTTTAAGCTATACAGCCAGGTGTAAACTTTTCCACACAACATACAGGTAAAGGTAGTTTGCCCAAAGTTACATGCATTTGAAGAACTTGCATTTTGATTTTCAAGGCTTTCTCTTTGCTGAAACTCTTGGGGTTGATTATTCAGAAATTCTGTTTCGGACCATGTTTCTTCAATTTGATATCCTGCAGAGAAAAATAATTTCGAGTTAATATTAAACAATACTGCAAGAATATTTTGCAAAATCAAATTAGCAAAGGACAAATTTTTAAATTCAATATTTGTTAATCAGTTTAGTAAACAAAAAAAACATTCTCATGCGTTTCTTGTAGGTGCGAATAGGCAAATTGAATTTTTCCATACCCTGTTATTATTATTAATATTCCATTGAATAATATTTATTATTTTCGTCCATTTTTAGATGAAAACAAAAAGAATTTGAATGCAGCACTGGAATAACTTCATTTTATTAAAAACATTATAAAAAGCACTTATAAAACGATAGAAGAATATTACAGAAATGTTTATCTTCAATTGAGATTTTGTTCACCCAAGAAAATACATCGTTAATAATGCTTCTTGTTTACTTAAATTTAAAATTTAATTTTTGTCGATTTTAGTCACTGGTGACTAATTTGAATATTTTAATTTCTTAAAACATAGTTGAATATAAAATTTAAACAAACCTAAATTAAACTTACTTATGCGCCTAATTTTGTAATTTGATCATATTTGCTGAATATATGTTCTTATAATATATGTAATAAAGCCTTTCAAGTAACATTATCAAATATAAAGTATCAAACAAATCACAAAAGAAAATAATCAAATGAATCGAAGAAATACATATTTATGCGAAAAGCCCATAGTGTCATAATTATAGTTTTCATAATACTGAATAACGCTATATTGATTCTTAAATATCAGACTTGATAGAAATCAAATCAGTTTCATCACATATATTGATTCTGTATTTTTTTTTTTTTTTTTTGATTCATGGAAAAGTTATCTTGCTGAAAAATCATGAAAAAGATAATCTTGCAAATATTCCTTAAAACAATAAAACAAAAGAAACATTTTGAAAATTATGAATAAAGAATTATATTACCAAAAATATTCTGTAGGCACATAATTTATCAACAAATTATATATTTAGATCTTTAGAGATTCTCCCGAAAAATAACATTACATCTATATTTCTAACTACAAACCTTTAAACTATATTTTGTATAATTCTTTCCACGCTAACATAAATTATACATATATTATATGTACAATAATTTTAATATCAAACAATAATTATATGTATAATAATTTAAATCTCAAACAACTCAGTTGTTCTTTTTCCTTAAAATATGGTTTAGTCTTTGATGACAGCTCACTATATGAGAATTAAGAACAAATCTGTGTTTAAAACGTCTGCTACAAATTGGACAAACTTCAGCAGGAATTACTCCACATTCTAGCCTCATATGTCTACTCAAAGATGTAGTTGCCTTGTAAGTTTTCCCACATCGATTACAGGCATATTTTCGATCAGAATCTGGATCATTTCTTTGAATTCGATTCTGAGATGGTATCCTGTATTGAGAATGAGCTCGAAATTCATCAGAACTGTTCCAGGATAGATCTCCTTTTCCTGAAGAATTTCTTGCCTCATCAGATAATAATATACTTGCCAGGAGTCCTGAAATTTAAAAAAAAGATATTGTGTTAGTGACAGCAGCAATAAATCAAATAGTAGCAATGAATTTTTTTTCAAATGTCGTTTCCGTATTAAAATTTTATTTATTTCTTGATAAATTTGTAAAACTTGTTAGAATTGTGCGCAAACATGGAAAAAGCATAATGTAGACTATTTTCAATCAAGCAAAAGAAAATAAGAATTTGTAGACTTGATTAGATTATAGAAATTGGTTTGAAACCATTCCAGCTCTGAAAAAACTTACTGTTTTGGGAAGGAAATCTCAAATCTTAAATTAAAATTCTTCTCATACTTTGTCTTAAAGTATATTTATATATTTGTACATTTATAATAACCCGAAATCCAATATATAGAAATTTTATTTACTTTTCTTTAAAAAGAAAAGGTGTGTTTTAAAGAAATTCTGGATTATACATTAAATTTCGTATTTTGTTAGCAATGAAAAAAAAGTGATTGATAATTTACTGATAAGAGTGATAAGGTTTTGGTTAAGATAACAAATTAATCTATTTATATATCATAATTGTGCACATTTTTGTATAATAACTTACAGATAAAACACAAAAATCGTCATAAATATTAATCTTTCTAAACAACAATTTTCTTTGCATAGTTTAGTTTTTGGGAAATTGTCGAAAACCATGAACATGATCCATGTGTCTTTTCATATGATATTTTCGTTTAAAGATTTTTCTACAAACTAAACAAGGAAAAGCAGGTTCTTGTTGTCCTTGATGAAAAAACTTGTCTTTGTTTTCTGTAAATTCCGCAAACGCCATTGACACGAACTCGAAATTAGGGTCCATGATGAAATCTGAAATACAAATTATTTTGTTAAGATTTTTGAAAACTAATCATTAAACGACATGCAGAATACTTAAAAAGAAGCATTATTGAAATACATTTACACTCTTCTTTTTCAGATAAATTAACACTTCATCATTTATTTAGTACAAATATTTCATTATAAATAAATATTATAATTCATATTACTATCAAAATAACGTGTTCGTCCCAATTCTTCATAATCTTTTTAGAATTTCCATAATTTTATTCCTAATTCAGTAAAATGTTAATAAATTATTAAATTTTTTTTATTTTAAATAAAAATTTGTTATTTTTGACTTTGTATTAGACTTTACCAGAAATTGAGACGATAACATAATTATTATTATTTCCAAAGAAATAATACAAGATCTAGAAAAAATATTGAACCAGTCACAAAATTGTAAACCTAAAAAATGAAAGATAAATTCAAATAATACCAAATTCTACAAAACAATAAAAAACATTTTAAAATAAAAATGAACATTTAAACAAAAATACATTTCAATATAAATAAACATTTAAATAAATATAAATATTTTTAAAAAATACATTTAAAAATCACTTTGTACATTGTTCAAGAGAAAATCATAAATCACACAATTTTTATTACAATTGAATACAATTTTCTTTTTATTATGTTTTGATAAAAACTATTCACAGATTTAGCATTTTAGGGAAAATTGACAGTATGTTTTAGTTTCATATGTGATTGCCATCGATGTTTGTGCTTGAATTTCCTCAAACATATTGAGCACTGATGAGATGGTTCTTTTCCACATTCGACCCTCAAATGCTTGTACAACGATTCTCTCCATTGGTATTTTTTTCCACATTGATTACAAATCCAAAAGGTCACAACAGGAACTAAAAAAAATTTCAATCATTAAAAGGAGTTAAATAAATTAAAACTAATTCTACGAATATGCCAAAAAAAGGTACAAGCTAAAAATCTCCTTCCTTAAAATACTTTCACCAATTAAAACAGCTATGAGAAGGATGGAATATTTTTTGTTTTAAATGATAAGAATTTAGCGAGGGTGTAAACTTAAATATTTAAAAATGGATGTTAAAAATAGCAAGTGTTAGTATTTTTAAAACAATTTTTTAAAATTAAGCTTTGTAAAATATTAACAGCAATAATAAAGTAAATCAAAAGTCAAAATGTCTATAAACCAATTATAAAGTCAGTTAAATTTGCATTGAATAAAATTTCTAATGTTCATTTTGCCAATAAATTTTCGTTTATTTCGATTCACACAGAGAGTGAACAATTAGTTTGTGAGTTTTCCAATGATGTTTGTGTTTGAATTTCCGTCCACAGATTCCACATGAAAAAGACGGTTCACGATTGCATTCCATTCTCAAATGTCTCGTTAATGACTCTTTCCACCGATATTGTCTACCACATTGGAAGCAGATCCAAGCTCTTTCCTCAGGTACTAAAATAAAAAAAGAGCAATTAGGTGAAATATTAATTTTTTCAAATAATTAAAAACATTTTAAAAATATTTACATAAAATAGTTATAAAATTTCTACTTGCTATTGTGAAAATAATTCAGAATACAATCTAGCAGAATTAGAATTATAAAAGGAAGTAACATGGGCGCTAGAGAAAGAAAGAAGCAGAAGCATCAGAAAAAAATCTTAATACATATATTACCCAGAATCTTGTCTATTAGTTTGTGCCAGTGGAATTCTAATTATTGTTGTGAAATTAACTTTCAATTTGATAGCAACAATTCACGGAAGTAAAATTGTTTAAAAATTTTTGAATGGCGAGTAATAAAAGCGCTGATTGTTATGTATATTTTAAATGAAAATATATTTCTCTTTATTTAAGACTAAAATAGTTGTAGATACAGTATAATGCAATAATGGAGACTTAATTGAAATCTGATATAATTAAAATTTATGTTAATTGAAGGAAGTGTATAAGCTTAGCATGAGATTCCAAACGATGTTTATGTTTGAATTTCCTTCCGCAGATTCCACATAAAAAAGATGGCTCTCGCATACATTCCAATCTTAAATGTCTATTTAAGGAGTCTTTCCATTGATACTGTTTACCACACTGCAAACATCCCCAGGTCTTCATAACGACTGCTAAAAAAAGGCAAATAATTTATTAAAATGCAATTAACTTTTTTATGTCTATTCTACAGCCTTTGAAAACAAAACGCACGTAATTTGTAAGCAGAAAGGACGAGACGATAATAGAAGCGATAAATTTGAAAAATTAGGCATTTTTTACAATTTTATTGTAATAATTTGAAAATAATTTAGAAAATTTAGGAAGAAAATAATTAGGAAATTTATTTATTGCTTGAAAATATTAAAATTAAAATCATTTATCACAAGTTTTTTGAAAAAACATATGTTCCTTATATATAATATCTTTTTTACATTTTAATACAAATTGGAAGAAAATTGTATCGAATACAAAAAAAAAACAGATAATTTTGTAGCACAAAACTAATTCAATAGTAGAATAATTTCATTTAATTTTATAATAAAAATATATTTTATAAAAAGAATCACATCGTTCAGAAAACTTCCTGTAATAAAATTTCTTTTCATAGATTCTCGTATATTATTTGCACGCAATAATTTCAAAAATATATAATGAACACATAAGAGTGACATTTTTCATCAAGATGGTTTTTTTGTAAAAAATATATTCTATGCTGACTGTACAATAGTTTTTTGTACACAACTTATGCACCTGAAAAGAACTAAAATATTAATGAGAAAAATTCTCATAATTGACCATTTTTCAGCAAAATTTTTTTTTGCATTCTAATGGTTTAAAGTTTTTTTGAATTTAAATTAGATTTATTTGATGCATGCATTTTGCATGTGACTGCCATCGATGCTTATGCTTGAATTTTCTTCCACAAACAGGGCAACAGAAAGTTGGTTCTTTTTGACATTCAACACGGCGATGATTTTGAAGAGATCCTCGCCATAGGTAACGTTTTCCACATTGAGAACAGATCCACAACTTCTCCAAAGGGTCTGAAAAAGAGAAATTTTCGTCAGTAAAAACAACATTGATCCAAAATTTGCTTATTTTATTTACTACAATTTTGCTTTTATCACAAATTTTATTTCAACTTAACAGTGTTAATATTTCACAAATTTGTTAATATGAAACACTGAATATTTCTAATTTACACCAATCTCTTTAAATTTAAATTTTACACGCTTGAAGTTAAAAGTTAATTTTGAACAATAATTAAAAGTGAATTTTTAAAGTTTTTCTATAAGTATATATGCATATTATAAAATAGCTTTCTTTTCTTGTATTTTTTTTTAAATATAACTTTCCTCAAGTCAAACTGTATACAAAAAAATAAACTTGTATAAATTAATATTTTAACAAAATTATCATTTATTTAAGCATATCTTAGTATCTTAAACATTTTTTTATCTCCATTTACTTGCATACATGTAGTGTCTCTGAAAAAGAAACGGTTATGATTAATGTTTTTTTTATTGACTAATTCTGATAACAAATGATGACAATTATTACCATGCCAAACAACATATTAATGTACATACTAGCATATTAATCTTTTTTTGTACATAAATAATATATTACAAAAAAAATTATTAAATTAAACGGTGGGGAGATTGTATTGACCCTCAATAATAAATTTCGTAGAAAATGTTGATTTACGAAACGTTTGAAGCAATTTAATTGGTTTCAATTCACCTGACCCTACAGCCAACTACGTACATCAACATTTTCTATAAAATTAAAACCTGTTTAAATTAAATACAATGTGATAGTCTAAAAAAATATTTTTTGGCATTTTTAATAAATATATAATTAAAAATTCATTAGAATCTGGTGCTGAAATAAGAAGAGATGACAGTTTAAAACATTATACTTTTATTTCTAACAAGAGGATTGCATCTCATATTTGTGTATAGAAGTTTGATGCTTATTCAAATGATGTTTGTGCTTGAATCTTCTTCCGCAAAAGTTGCAGGGAAATTTGGGCAAAATTCCACACTCCATTCTTTTGTGCAAGCTAAGAGATTCCTTCCACTTGTAGTTCTTTCCACAGCCATCACAAATAAAAGGTGGTCTGAAGAAGGTATAAACACCTAGGAAATGATAGCAAAATTTTTATTTTAATAGAATTAACAGAAGAAATATTTATCAAAGTTTCAGAGTAGGCGAAACCAATATAAAATCATTAAACACTAATTAGTTAAAATATTATGTAAGGGAGAAAAAGGCGAAACTTTTGAAAATTGATTCCAATAATTCTGAAAATTAGAAACTACACTAAATGCAATAATTCGTCTGAAAAATTAAAACTAATGTGAGGAGCAGGAGGTAAAAGTGTCAAAAAAGGGGAATTATAGAAAAAAATCGTCAAGCGAAACACTGAACACAAATCCTCAAAATATAATTGAAATTAGTGCATAAAAGTCGAAAACAGAGCAACAGAAAAAAGAAAACCACCCGTTTTTAAAGAAAAACAAAATATAAATACTTCGAGCAAAAATGCAAAATTAAAATTTATGCGAAATGGAAGAAAAATATTTAATAAAAATACTAATATATGTTCCTATTTAATTTATTAAATTGTCTAAATCTTGGAGAATATTTTCGATGTTAACAAGAAAAGTTGCAGTTACATATTTCTGTCTTCACTTTAGAAAGCAAATATCGTAGAGAAAACAAACGATTATTTTTTCTAATTAAGTATTATATATTATTTTTATATTAAGCATTATCTTTATTACGTATTTTTATAGTCAAATTCTAGTGGGATTCAATTTTACTGCTCCACGATTCTTCTGTGTGATTAAAAAATCTATTATATGACGTTTACTCAATATATGTACATTTTGAATTTTATAAATTGCATATTGTAGTTTTATATTCTACAATTTATGTCTTTAATATACAAGTTTTATTGATTTTTATTTCACATGTTTTTTCCATCGGATAAAGTCATGTGCACTTTAATCAGATGCTTTTTCAGCATCCACTTGTGCCTTATTCTAATTCCGCAAATTGAGCAAGAATGTTGTGGTTCCTTGCAACATTCTTCTCTGGAATGTCTGACCAGTGATTGCATCCATCTGTATTCTTTTCCACATTTTGAGCAAGAGTGTCGTCCCAATCTCTTATAATAGTCAGCCACACCATATCCTGAAAAAGAAAAATGATCCCTCAGGATCAAATGGATCTTGAATAAAAGTAATCAAGAAAATGATTGGCATTTTAGAACCAAAAAAAAATTAGCATCAGAACAATTTCTACATTAGTATCGAAATGATCTTCAGCAATTATAAATTTTCCAGATGAAAAAATTATGCTTAATTTCTATATAATGAATTATTGATTGTCACTGTACCAAAAATTATATACATACAACGTTTTGATACCTTAATTCAGATTTACTGTGTATGCATAATTTTTTACATAGTTGACTATCGATAATTCAATATACATAAATTATGCATAATTTTTCCACCAGATTTTAAAAGCTGATCAAATTGAACCGAATTTTAATCTTAATTTCGGCTGGTCGATTCAATTTATAAAATGAAAAATTATCTTCATTTTGCAAGTAAACTTAATAATATAGAGTCACTAAATTAATACATAGTAAAATAGTCGAGTATATTTTTTATTCATCTTCCTTAACTGTTTCTGGAATTCCTCTTTATCGTATAACAAATTAATAATTTATTGTATAACAAATTATTGTTATATAAAAAATTTACAGAGAAGAAATTTTCGTTTTTCAGAAACAATAAATGATCCTTTGACTTATTTTAGGTCTGGAATTTGTGGATGGTGAGTGTGTGCCGTTGTAAGCAATCTTTCCGTCTAAATTTCTTTCCACAAAAGCTGCAAGAATATTTTGGAAGAACTCCACAGTCAACTCGAAGATGCCTTGTTAGTGAATCTGTCCAAGTGTATTGTTTTCCACACCTATAGCAGCTGAAGGGAGCATCATAATTTACCCTGCTTAAGTTCCTCTTGTACTCTGAAACAATTAAAACAGGGAATGAGTAATGACAAGATTACAAAAATAAATAAGACACCTTTCTGTAAAATATTTTTATTATCTAAACATTAGAAGTACATAAAAATTGTTTCTAAATAATATGTTAATATTATACTATGTAATAGTAAAATAAGTTATTGTTTCCAATCAATATTTATTCTTTTTCGTACAATTCAAACTTGAAACATTTGCAATGAAGTTTCCCTTCTTAGAAATTTTATTTTGAAAATATCAAAAGTAGTTTTTTGAGACACCAAATTAAAATTTTGAAAGATACAAAGTACCTACAGATCCTGTTAATTTCAGTCATAAGAATGTATGATTTATTTGTTATTTTT
Source organism: Euceroptres primus (assembly GCA_037177015.1). NCBI lineage: Eukaryota > Metazoa > Arthropoda > Insecta > Hymenoptera > Figitidae > Euceroptres > Euceroptres primus. The sequence continues at coordinate 25,792 of JBAGKK010129108.1, forward strand.
TATTCTCAAAATCTGAATCCAATCTAAAATATAAAAACTTTAGATTAGTCAATGCTCTTTGTAGTTTTTTTTTAACTTCCAGAAGCCATTTTTATGCTTTTATAAAAATTATATAAACAATTTTTTTTTATTTCGTTATAAATAAAATATATGAATGCACATTAAAATATAAAAGCAACGTTTTTCAGAAAATACTTAAATATGAAAACTGTGAATTTTAACAACTTTAGGAAGGGCACAATTTTTTACAAAAATATAAATAAAACTGTTTGTAAGAATTTTTTTAATTTTCTCATATCCAAGGTTTAATTTATACAAAATAGTCTTATTCATAATCTTAATTTCAATAATAATATAAGTCGTACATTTGATATTAAAAACTAATTTTACTAACCTAGCCGTCCACTAAATATTTTTAAAAAATGAAATAATCTGTTACATTATGCATAATGTATATACTGGCATTTATAATGCCAAAAAAATTGGCACGTACTTACAGTAATAAAATATACAAAATTATGCATTATAAATAGAGACTAATTAAAACAGTCTTGTTATATGAATTCTTTCGGTAACTTTTCTCTTTACTAATAATTAAGTACTTCCTGATTTTTGGAAATTAATGAAAACTATTTTACTTTTTGACTTTAATCCCGATATGCTACAATTTTAGCGTGAGTCTGGATTTTTTTATAATAAAAAACAAATTGTATTTTTAACTTCAATCCCAATAAACAAATTTTTATATTTCTAACCATTTTTTTGCTGAAACTCAATAAATGCTTAGTTTTGATATATATTTTCAATTACTAATGAGAGTCATAATTTAAAAAATATACACAAATCTAAAAGTTTCTCATATGATGAGAATTTAAACATTATTTTTATAGAGAACCGCCATGCACATTCCATACATGTCGTTGAAAGTTGGAACGTTGTTTGAAAGCCTTCTGACAAAATTGACACATCCATGCAGGCAATTTGCCACATTCTTCACGAAGATGCCTATTCAATGTACTCCTGTTCAAATATGATCTGGTACATTTGGAACAAGGATAAGGTTTGTTACCCTTATTTCTTGTATTGTTCCTATTCCTATTGCAGCCTGAAATCAAAAGAAAAAATTTGTTAATAATTAAATTTCATTTTTAGTAAATAATTTAATAAGAAAGTTCTTCTAGTGAACTGTCCAAACAAAAACATATATTATATTAATTTACAAAATAAAACTTGTAATATTACAATATTGAAAAATAAATATTAAAGTTTTGACATTAAATTAAAAAGAAAATACAAATTTGAAAAGATACTCATTATTTTCACATACATTGACATTTTAAAATTTAAATCTTAAAGAATATTTTTTTTACATAAATCTATAATAAAATAATCATCTTCCAAATATGAAAAAATATTTAAAATTTTGTACTTATGTAAGAAATTTGAGGTCAGAAATAAATGAAGACCTTTTTTATGGTAATTGAATTTATTCTCAAATATCGAATTTCACGGACAATTAGTGAAACAATTTTTTTCAATGGTGTAAAACTTTTTTTTTTAAATTGACGATTCCATTGACTGAATAAAGCAAATGTGATTCTACGGAGTACTTAAAACGAAGAAGTGACAAAAATAATCACTAACTGAATTCATTTTACAGAATGATAGATACGTTTTATATAATTTTTATAACAAACCTTTATCTCAAGATGAAATCTTTAAGTCAAAGCAATCAAAAACAAATTTTTGCTATAAAAACTGAATTGCTCTAAGAAAAATATAATTCTTCTAAAAAAAATTAAAAATAAGTAACGAGTAGAATCTCCGCAGTTTCAATTATTTAGAATGGCAGCATGACAAACAATAGCATACATTTCAGAATTTACGATCATACATGTATCTCTAAACATAATGTGTGCATATCTTTTTTTTCCTAGCAAAAATTAAAATATTAGAAACAGTTCACTTCTACTTTTTTTTTTGTCAAACGTTACGTTTTTACGTAATAGATAACTTTAATTATTTGTTTAACTAATTAAAATTTTCAAATCACATGCTAAACTTATTGCAAACCATTTCTAAAATTTGATTTTGACCTTTTTTTAAAAAACAATATTGATCTCAGATACCTCGATGCATTTTACAATGTACATTTCATTTTCTTTTACTAAAAAATTGCTTGATAGAAAAAAACTTGATTATTTGACAATAGCGTGCTAAAAATTTCTACGAAAATCTATAAAACGATTTACATTATTTTCGACAATTCAACAATAATTCTCCTAACTTTACTAAATCGTGGTAAAAGTAGATTCAATATCCCAAGTAAAAATATATAGATTTAAAAAAAAAGTAATATTTAATTTGTAAAAAAAATATATAAAATTCATGTACTCTGAATACTTTTTGACTGTATACCAATTTTATATAGTCATTTTTGGATACATAATAATATATTATGTATAAAAAAGCAGATCACGAAAACAATTTTTTATACCTAAATTTCTTTAATGAAATTAGAAGAGCATAGCAGGTTAAGTATGTATGTGCGGACCCCGCATGAATCCGGTCGATATTTTTGCCATAAGTTAGTATTGATGTAAGATTAAATTTCCTAAAAGATTGTATCTGAGAAAAAAAATTTTATGGGAGTTAAAGGGGTTAAAAGAAAAATCAAAAACAATTTTTTCCTCGAGAACGGCTGAACCGATTTTGAAGAAAAAAATATATGTTATGGGGTTCAAAGGTGCAATTGAAGGGTAAAATTACGGATTTTTTTAAACGAGTCAAAACAAATTTTCAAAAAATTTTTTTATTGAATGCACTTGCGCTGCTATTACCATTCTCTACCAAAAAAATCTTCGACTTCTCTAGAATAATATATTAAAATCCAAAAACGGTCGGAATCGGAATGTTGAATCGTACTTAAATAATCAAAAAAGTTTCAGTCTTCCACGTACGGTTTCCCGGACACTGGCTACTACATATTAGGGCGGTGCAAAAAAATATTATTTTCGAATTTTGACCCGATTGAAGAAGTCTTAAATTTTAAAGTTCCGAAAATGAAGGGAACACGTATTCAGAGCCTTTTGAAGGCCCTGAATTTTTCCATAAGAAAATGTATAAAATGTATTCAATCATAGGATTGAATTTTTTTAGCTGTAACTTTTCAAGGAATAAGAATCCATCATTCTTTTTAAATGTGAACCTCTCACAACCTCTTTTATGGGACCTCAAAAACAACCCCCATAATAAGGGTGTTGGCGGAATATTGACATTAATTATCACTTTTTCCTAATTTTTTTCATAAACACTCATTAATGGATAAATGGTGAGAAATTATTAATTTTTTAAGAAATTTGAAATTGTTTAAACAAATTTTATTATTTAATTTTTTTAAAATACCGTGAACTTATGTGTTTTTTCTAATTCTACTACCTAATTAATCAATTTAATGAATCGAACTATTTAATTCAATTCTTTACAAATTGTTTAAACAAGTTATAATTGTTAAAAGGTAACTTCTAACTGAAAGAAGGAGGGAATTTAAGGTTTCTTGCAAATTTTTCCATCTTTCGTTACTTTCTTTTAATTTAGCCCTGTTTTCAACTTACTGCAAATTGTTTAAACAATTTGTGTGTGTTTAAAACATTTTTCAATACCAGAATGTGGAGAATAAATTAACCCCAAAAAAGAGGAAAGAAATTAGATGGCAACTAACCAAAACTCCTTCTTTTCTATTGTCTTTTCTAAAAATTATGTACAACTATTCTAACTACCTTTCACTCAATTTTATTTGTACAAATAAAATTTATTTGGCTATAAAACTCAATAATTGATTATTTGCATAAAAATAAAATTGGATGAATTTTAATAAATAATTTATTTTTTATGAATATGAAAAATTTCATGAGAAAAGAATTACTTAAAGAAATAAAATGGGATGGAAGTTAACAATTAGAAATTGCTTAAACAATTTAAAAAGGTCTGAAACAAACAGATTTTCTCTTCAAATAGTTCAAATGTATTTAAGAGACCGTTGCATGAAAAAAATCAATTTATTCTCGACATTCCGGTATTGAAAAGTAGTTTAAGCTAATTAAAATTGATTAATTAATTTGAATTAAGTTGAAAAAGGGCAAAATTAAAAGAAAGTAACGAAACATGTGAAAAAATTTGCATAAAACCTTAAATTTCCACCTTCTTTCAGTTAGAAGTTATTTTTTCACAATTATAAATTGTTCAAAAAATTTAAAAAGAACTGAATTAAATAGTTCGATGCTTCAAATTGATTAAATAGAGGTCGTAGCATTAAAAAAATATTAGTTCACGATATTTTTGAAAAAAATTATTTAAACAAATAAAATTTGTTTAAAAAATTTCAATATCCTTAAAAAATGAATAAAATCTCGCCATTTATCCATTAATGAGTGTTTATGAAAAAAAGTAAGAAGAAGTGATAATTAATGTCAATATTCTATCAAACTGTAATTACCTTGTTATGGGGGTTGTTTTTGGCCGTTCTCCAGAAAAAATTCTTCTTGATTTTTCTTTTTACCCGCATAACTCCCATAAAAATTTTTTCAGATATAATCTTTTGGGAAATTTAATCTTACATGAATAAAAACTTATGGCAAAAATATCGACCGGATTCATGCGGGGGGAGCACATACATATTTAACCTGCTATACCCTTTATGGCTTTATGCACACGAAAATGCGTAATGAAAAAAATTTGAGCCAAATTGGATATAATTTGTCAGAAAGAAAACTTATATTCCAGGTTTTATACAAATTTTCGTGATCCACCCTCAGAAAAAAATGGAAAACAAATATTTTTTTCCAAGTGTAATATTTTTACTTTGGATACATATAATTCACCTATTTAAGTATTTATACAAGTCTAAAAAAATATATATCGATGACTCTTTGCCTCTTAATTCTAACTAAGGTCAACTTTTTCATATAAATTTTGATGATGCGCTCTTATACCATAAACGCGACCATGAATGCTAGCAGCATGTCTATGGAAATTAGCTTTTTGCTTGAAAGCTTTTTTACAAATATTACAAACATATTGAGGTGGGACACCACATTCATCAATCAAGTGTCTTTTAAGGCTGCCCTTACTTCTGTAGGCCCTTCCACATTTATGGCAAGGAAATGGCTTCGGAACTTCGGTTAGATGTTGAGTGAATGGAAGAGAGATGGGAACCCTTGAGAGATCTCCTGCAAATGCAGAACAATTTTTTGTTAATTTTTATCACCCAGTAATTGACAGTATTTTTATTTTTTATATTTTTTATTTTTAAAACTACCATTAATTTCTTCGCAAACAAATAGATTAAAAATAACACAGAGACAAAAAGCAATCATTTTTCTCAAATTTGTTGACAAGAATATTCTTATAATTCATGACTTTTTGGGGATTTTTTCAATTTTTTTTAGAACCTTAAAATCAAACAGAAACTCGCAGATTTTTGATGATTTGAGTTAAGATTCAATGCAAGTTGTGTGTCAGTTTCTGCCTCATACACGTGCAAAAATCACAAGAGGATTATTCACAATAATAGTATATTAGACTTTGTTTTGAGTTGGGTGCAAAATTAATTTTAAAACTATGTCATCAAAATTTTTTCAAAGATTCCAGAAGTGTATTCAACATTTTTTTTTTGCTTTTGACCTGTTAAATTTGCTTTGACGGAAAATAATTCGACATAAAGCATGAAAGCATAAGATCATTCAGCAAGAAAAATTATTTTATTGATAATAAAATTTTTTTAAACTTGAAACAACACAAAAAATCTCTCAAGTGTTTTATAGCAAGTGATGTGTTGTGTAAAAAGAACTTAAAAGAATGGTGTCTTGTGATATTTCAAGATTGAGTTTTAATATTTTAACAGCCATTTTTGAATAACAAAAGTTAATTAGTTATAATAAACAATTTTGAATTTTGTACTGTATATTCTTGGGGAAAGAACTTTCAAGTTTTTTCAAGTAAAATGACTTTCTGTCTTTAAAAAATAAAATTTATTATAACGAAGGAATTTATAAGAAAGCCTTTGTCAATCCGTCTTTCAAATAAAATTCTTACCTGGGACAGGGGTCTATCGAAAAATTAAATATCTTCAGTTGATGATCAATGTAGATAAAATTGATGAAAAAGGTAAAAAAAGATTTGTATACTTTATTCTAAATTCATTAATAAATAACGTTCAAAATCTTCACAGTAAATGTGTAAAAATCTTCAGTTGATGATCAGTAAAAATCTTCAGTTGATGATCCTTGGCGATGGTGGGTAAAATTGAAAATAAATAACGTGCAAAATCTTCACAGTAAAAGTGTAAAAATCTTCAGTTGATGATCCTTGGCGATCCTAGGTAAAATTAAAAACAGATAAGAAAATATCTTCTTTATTTGTAAATCAAGAACGAATGGCAATCAGTCCTTATGTACTACAATAAAATTGCTAGTTTCTAAAACAGATTTTTACACTCGAAGAAATGTAGCTATTTTTTTGTGTATTGAAAAATGTATAAGTTAACAAATGTAAAGTTGTCATTTAAAAATTTAATCCATGAACGTTGGCTGCATGTCTTCGGTAATTTGACTTTTGTTTAAAACTTTTTTTGCAAACGCAGCAGACATATTGAGGAATGCATCCACATTCATAACGAAGGTGACGTCGCAAAGTGTCCATTCTTGTATACGTTCTTCCACATTTATAGCAGGCAAATTCCTTCCTGTAATTTCGAAATCTGGAGGTGAAGACGACGACTCTCTTATTTCCTGAAATCATATAAATTTGCATTCAAATATTTATCATTATTTAATAAAATCGAAATTCGAAGATAAGGTTTGGTACATTAAATATCAACAAAACATAAATATGTACATTCAAGATTAGAATAAGCAGGTCTACAAAAATCCCATTATAAAAATTATACCAAACGACAGGATCTAGATTGTTAGAGTAGCTTTGAGCATTAATTTATACCAATTTTTTAATACACATAACTATTTACTATTCTAAAAAAAATAAAAGGCAAATTTCCTCTCTTTAATTTTCCTGAGATTGGAGAAAAATGTTCAGATTCAGTGAATTTCCTAAAAAATGAAAAACATTTGAATCAATAGAATTTTAATTTAAAAAGTAAAATATTATTTGGGCCAATCATAATTTTGTTGGTGAAAATTTATTTCTTAATAAGCAGAAAATATTTTCTTGTAAATGTGAATGTAAAACAGAGGAAATGTGTAAATTTTTAAATTTAAAACATGTATAAATTAACCTTGACTGTCATCTTACCTTTGGTATTGGAAACTCTAACAATCTTCAGTCTTGATAATGGATAAAAAATTCAAGGATACTTTGGTTTTCAAAAAGACTAAAAAATCTGAAATCAGATCTAAAATATTTGAAATTAATAAGGTCATTTTTATCTTCAGTCTTCAGTTGATGTGACGGCATTGAATAAAGAGAATTGCTTTCAAAAACTCTTTATTCAAATCGATATATAAAATAACTACAATTTTGCATAACTAAGCAAAATTTTCTGTCAGGGGATATAAAATTTTATATTCTTATTTGAAGAGTATTAATTGGAAAGAATTCATATTAATATTATCATATTATAGAATTAATTTTATATTATAATATTTATAATATTATAATATTAATATTATAATATTAATTAATATGAATTATAAAATATGGTTATAAGCACTCAGAAAAATATTTGGTTCAATCAACAAAATACTTGGTTGAACCACCAAATGATTTTGTTCAATGAAAAAAATTTTATTTCTGAGTAGAATTTCTATAGTTGGTGATTCCCGTTTTCCCTTGAATCTTGTTTATTTATTTTCAGTGATGTTTGTTTTCAATGATATCCATCCTAATTTGAAGTCAGCATTGTTGAAGTTTTGTTCAATTGAAGTTGTTCTTTTTTCAAATTAAAAAATCGTGTTTGTTCATATTTCATTAATGCTATGATTTTTTAAAATGATGATGCATTTTCAGACCATCTTGTCGTTGATGATGTAAAGTAACAATATGACGTCTGAAACTACTTTTTTGTTTAAATCGTTTTCCGCAATAAACGCAAATATTTTGAGGCAATTTTCCACACTCTTCGCGAAGATGTCGACTCAGAGAAACCTTCCAGGCGTAGCCTTTTCCACACATGGTGCAGGTGAAAGGATGAAAGGAATTTTTCCGTGAAAATTCCATTTCCCTGGCACCTGAAACCAAAAATTGATACATTAAATTCTATTCCAATAATCATTTTTTTTCAATTAACTAGTTTAATTTTAAGCCCTCACTTGAAAGTAGCCAATCCTTCCAATTTGCGAAATTTCAACAAACATTTTAGTCCTAAAAATAACTCTTAAAATATTTCATTTGACCAGGAATTTACATCTTTTTTTATAAAATTTTCTGGAGAGAAGAAAATCCCATTCCTTTTTCTAAGTGCTCACGAGTTTTGAATTTTTATTTTAAAAAATAGATTTTATTAATGAAAAATCAATTTTTAGATCATTTTTGCTCTCCCAATTAAATATAATTCTTAATTTATCATCAAAATAAAATAATTTTTCGAAGAAAAATAGGAAATGAATATTTATGTTGTTGACTAAATTCAAGTACTAGTGAATCTAATTTACATGTACAAAAACTTTACATAGTACAAAAAACTAGTACAAGAAACCATTTAATAAAAGCAGTTCTCAATAATTTTTTTGAAAATCAATCATCCGCATTAGACAAATTAAAAAACTTAGGTAATTTGTTAGGTATATTTGTTAAATATATTTTTACAGTGCATATATATAAATTCCATACATGTGAAAACCATCATGGAACCCCAGTATTAATTACTAAGCAGGATCAAGCAATATTATTAGTTTGTGATTTTATAAAAATATAAAAAAGAAAAAAGTGCACAAAATATTTAAAATATTAAAGTTTCGGAGTTTGCTGTATCCTCCACCACACACTCTACTGTTAAAAGCTAAAGTTCATACACGAGTTTGATAATCAAAAATATGAGAAAATAATTATGTATCTACATAATATACCATTTTTCTTCAAAATACCTTTCTTGACCTTCTGACCCCAGCCAAGATGTGCTGAATCTACAAAATTTATCCTGATAAAAGTCTGCTGTAAAATGAAAAATCACTAAATATGCCATGATTAATTTACTACCTGTTCAATTGAGGAAAATTATGATATTCTGTAAAACTGTAAAGTTTCCTATCTGAAAATTATTATTTAAACTGAATTGGATTTTGAGATTAAAATAAACTCGACCACTCTAAAAATTCAAATTTCCTTGATAATTAAATTTTCTTTCGAATATTTGTTGTTCACAAACACGAATTTATTGATATAATTTTTAAAAAATCTCAAAAGAAAACAGGAGACATTTTGTAATAGAAAAATTTCCAATACATATTGCTTATAATTAGATTATTAAAATGAACTTAATCTAATATTAAGCGTTTAATTCACACAATTCGGCGTCTTCCCGATCTTTTGAATGACGAAACTACTCCTTGATATGATATTCAAAACTCAATTTATCCGCATCTTGAAACAGGGACATTGAGGCAGCTAAAGATAAAGAAAAAAAGGGTGAATTATTTTTGTTTTCAATTATATTCCTTATTAAAAATAATTCATTATATAATTTTTTATTTATTCATCAAAAGCAAAAATAAACTAAGACAAAAAATATTCTTATCATTGTATAATTGAGTTTAATTATTATTAAATTTAATTTAATTAAATTAAATATTAATTTTTAAAATAAATTTTAATTTCATTTACTTGCCAGCTAAGCAGTTGATGAGTTTCAAATTACTAAGTTGCGATTTCCCTTTTTTCCTTCCTTCCCAAGTGTATTGAGTAGCCAGAGACGTAAAGAAAATTTCCTTCAGCACTCTTCTAAGAAAATTATTAAAATCGGTTCCTTTGATTCTCTTCATAAATGTTACCTGTAATCATACAAACAATAAATATATGATTAATAATTATTATAACATTTTTAGAAATTAAAATTTTGTAATGAAATGAAATAAAATGAAAATGAAATAAATAGTTTATATTTCATTTTATAGTTCTTATGCTTAATTTGAATAATGAATTTAATATTTACCAATAATGATTTTTTGATGGGATCGATGTCAAGTATTGAATCAACTCGATTCATATCTTCTTTGGTCTTTAGAGGGAAAAAATGACCCCACTCGAAAATTTTTTCCATTGCCACGACAGATATTTTTTCGTCACCTACATGAATTTTCGTAAGCATACAGACAATTTTTTTACAATATTCATAAGTTTGTTCCACTTTCTGTTTTACATCCACTATGTTGCTACTAATTTTCCATAGACGATCTGAAAATAAAATACATATAATATTAGGATGTAAAATTTAATGACAAGAATTTTTTCGAAACATTATTTCTGCAGTCTGTAAAGTAACAAAACTCTCGTTGTGGATTTTGAGATTTAATAATTTGTCTTCAATTCTTTTTTATTATCAATGCACAAATTTTTATCATCAGCTAAATAAATTCATAAAAAATTTAAAATTAAAACTTCTTCCAAATATTACATTATTCGTTTTCAAATTTACTTTAATTTTTTATCGCACAGCTGTTCCTTTCGATCTGAAAAAAAATTATGTTAGTCTGGATTAATCAAAATACAAAATTAAATAAAATCTGTAAACAACGACAAATTGAATAACAAAGTATGAAATTAATTATACTTTTACACTTCACTTCACTCTTAAAGATCACAGAAATTTCGAAAAATTAAATATCACTTAAATCTAACAGTATAAATATAGATTGTATTTGAACCAGTTGGATTTATTAGTACAAAGGTAAAAATAAAACAATAAATGTTACGTGTTTAATTTTATTCACATTTGGTCTATTTTACTAACAAACTTATTTATCTTGTACTGAAACAAGCTTCCCTTATAAAGAATAAGAATTAATAAATCATATTAAATCAACAAATTAAATGGAAGAAACAATAAAAGACAAATTAGATTGCATTTTCTTTGATTTGTCATTCTCAAAAAAATAAATCATATGAAACAAACAAATTAAATGGAACAAACGATAAAAGAAAAATTACATTTCATTTTCTTTATTTTTCATTTTTGGTTTGTCTTTCTCAAAAAAATAAATCATCTAAAACAAACAAATTAAATGAAACAAAAAATAAAAGAAAAATTACATTGCATTTTCTTTGGTTTTCATTTTTGGTTTGTTTTTCTAAAAAAAAAAAAAAAGAAAAAGAAACGATTCAAATATGGAAAAATGAAAAATAAACCAACAGAAAAATGATCTAACATAAAATTCAGCAAATGAAAGTGTGACAGAGTATAAAAGTAAAAAAATCTCCATTATCATGCACACAAAAATTGATAACACACTTATGCAATTTTGCACATGTTCTAAATTATCTTTTCCATTTGAAAAAAAAAACAATTTCTTTCTAATTATTTCTTTTCCTACTTTACGTCGAAACGAAATTATTGATTTTGAAGATTCTCAAAATCTTTCTACAGAAATATTTGTATTTTCTGTAAATTGTTGTTTTCGTAGAGGATTTGAATGAGATTTTTCATGGCGAGTCAAATTTGATCGGACTTTCGTCTTGTAACTACAATAGTAGCATGAAAATTTAGGTATTTGACCGCACTCGTCCCTTTGATGACAATGCAATGAACTCTTCCATTTGTATCTTCTACCACATCGATCACACTCGTATAATTTCAGGCTCGAATCTAAAATAAAGGAAATTTAGAATTGAAAATCTCCACCAGGAACCCACAAAAAAGATTAAAAAAGGAAAAACTGATTGGAAAGGTGGAAAAAATCAGTGTTAAGCAGAAAAGCACAAATTAGAAGGGACACAGATTTAACATTGATCTAAAAAACATAATTTATTAATTATGTATACCTATTTATTGTTCCACGTTTCACAATTACCTGCAATTCTTAATTTTAAATAAAAAAAATTATACAATTATTCCTTAAAGTTAAATCGTCCATAAAATACCGTCAAACGGGGCAACTTCGTCCATTTTGGGTAATTTCGGACAGTACTTGATTCATCGCTTAAATTACTCAAAGGATTTTTAATCAGGATCTGGAACCAGTTAAGGTTTAAACTGATTCCATATTCTAGTTGGAACCGGTTTCAGTAATAAATATCAATTTAGGGCTGTCCGAATTTACCCCACATGTCCGAAGTTGCCCCGTTTGACGGTACCTAAATTTTTTTTAAAAACGTATATAGAAATTTATAATCCAAATGGAGTATTAATATTGCAAATAATAAAAAAATATGCTAATCAACGTGCAGATTCTAAGGTAAAAGAATATTTGAACATACAATTAACAGTAACAATAATTCAATTACAATTTATAATAATTTTATTAGGGTGATTATCAAACTAAAGTAAAAAACGTTTTTATTATATGATTAAATAATAATTATTATGCATTTTAAATTAATACACATGGACAAGAAAAATCATGCTGTCAAAAAAAAAAGTTTGGTTGACTTAAATTTTGGGTTGAGTTGATTTCGTTAATTTGACCAAACACGTTTTCTCAAATCAACCAAAATTTAGTTAAATCAGGCAATGATTTTTTCTCATTTTTTTTTATATTAGTACAAATAATTTAGTTCTCGACAATATTTTGACTGTTTGACATGACGTAACCAGAGGTTCAGCTTATTTGATTGAAAATTACAGCGTCGACATCTATACTTTGAACCGCATTCCGATTGCATGTGGCATTCCAGTGAAAATTCATGTTTGAAGCGTCGATTACAGCCAGGACAACTCATTCGACCTGAAAAAGAAATGAAAAAATGGTGTCAGTATCAAAAAATGTAGTATTAAAATAATAAATTTCATAGAAATTTTAAAAAGTAAAAATAAATTTTAATGCACAGTGGATTTGAAGATATAATTCAATTTTTTATTTATCCTTTTCTTCCCTTTTAACATAACATAATCAGTGATACATTCGTAATTCATCATAAGTAGTTAATTCACAAAAAACCATAAACTGTAAACACTATTTCATATATTTGTTATATAACGCATCTGTTGCAGCTGTTCCAGTCTGCCCTTGTGTAATTTATATATTCTTAAATTATCCTCAAATCAATATTCTTTTTATACTTTCTGTAACTCTAAACCTCTACCTCATCTTATATTTCAAGTCATCGCTTACATTTTTTTTTTTTGCTACAAGACTTCACTCTACTATTCTGAACTTCTTTTTCATTAATTTTCAAAAACTTCCAGAACGCTTACATGCTAATTATTATCTTGATCTCCTTAACTGTGACGTATCTTTTTTTTGGACAATTTTTCACCTTTTATTTTGTTTCTTTTAAACTTGTTCTGCAAACTTATTTTTTGCAAATATGGTTATCATATTTACATATCCTTTCTGTATATGCAAGTATGTATATTTTATAATAATATATATGTATAATTTTCCTTATCTTTATAAATTATATGTTGCACGAGAAAAGTATCCCAAAAGTAATTAAATTCTCTCTGGAGTTTCCTTTTTGAAAAATTCACAAATTCAAAAACTTTAAAGTAAGCGAAAAAAATTGGGACACTTTGTGTTCATAATATGGTTTTAAAGTAACTTTATAGGCATCTCATGTCCCATCGTTCACAAATGACACAACGACTAGAATATTGCATCGGTGATTTCTGTATGTTGGCACAAAAAATCGATTTGATTTTTAAACAAATCGAAAAAACAATCTACACATACGCAAGGAAATAAAATTTCTCGAATTTTATGAAATCTTAAGATTACTTAAAACTTAAGTTTAAAAAATTCATGTTTCCAGACCAATTACCTCAAAAATTGCAATATCTATAAAAATATATAATCATGGACAAAAGGTGCTCGAAATTGTTTTACTTGCGTGTGTGTAAAAAATACAGACATTTCACAATATATTATACATATTTTTGCAGTAATTCATAATATAATAATTATAGTAATAATAATAATGTCTCACTTCGTACGTATCAGTCTTTGTGCTTCGAACTTTTTGGTTTAAATGCAAAATTATGTAGTACCTCTTAAAGAGAGGTTTTGATTTTTGGGAGCCCTTTGGTTTTGCTCTTTATTTTTCAACCTTAATTCATTGTATTTCAGGTTACACTCGTTTGGATTTTATATTTCTGAGAACTTGGAAGACATACTGTGTCTCCTACTACAATTTGTATCGACCCTGTATAATCACTTTTGAAAAATATTATCTTAAGTTAATAGTAAAAATTGCCTTTAAGAAAAAAGTACCATCGTCTTTTACTTTTAACAATAACTTTTTATTGTAAATTTTTTATTACTTAAAAAATCACCCTTTTATTAACAGTGTCGATTCAATTGGTAAGAGAATGTTTTCACGAGTAGCACGAATTTTTGGCACAAAGAAGTTATAGGAAGAAAAGACAAGTGAGCGACTTAAGCCAGAAAAACGAAATTGTAAATTCTACTTTGGCCACATTTTTTTTCATGTGAAGTCGTCCTTACAGATAGAAGGTAGTTTTGGCAAGACAAATACATTTTGACAGTAAGATATTTTCAAGATACTATTTAAGAGTAGATTAGAGGTTTCTACACAGTGAAACAACATTTCAACGTCTAGAGTAAGTCCAAGCCAGAAAAGATACAATTATTGACTCTGTTGACAGTAACTGACACTTTAAAAAAAATTATTATTCACGCTGCTTTTAAATCTTAGATAAACTTCTAAGACTCCATTTTTCTATCGTGATTCAGTCTTGCCTTCATCAAAATTTATTTTTTTTCATTAAAAATTTTATTTCAAGGTAAAAGTGTCAACAACTGGCTGAAAATCAATAATTGACTACCCTACTTTAATAGTTAGATAGTAGATGATTTTTTATGTTAGATATTTAGATACACAGAGTATAATTATGATGCCCGTTAAAATGCTCCTATGAGTGAGAAAGAGAAAGTTTAACAAGAAATTTTAATCTAGATTTACTTGGCCGGGTGAATAAGTAGAGAGACTGGGGTCTGACTAGAAATGATTCGAATATTTTTTTTAGGAAAAAACTTTTTCAAAAATTTGGAATATTTATAATTTTAGAATAAATGTAGTGATTGGTCGACTGTGACTGTGTCACTTAAATCTCAAGTGAAAGCAATCTTAATGAACTATGTAAATTGTACTTATTTTTGACATCTTAAATTCTTCTCTTTTTTTGGATTCTACTTTATATTAGCTAAAATTTTTAATATTGCTAAGATTTTAACAGTAAAGTTTAGAAGAAAGGTTTTTTCAGAAGCATTTTTTTCTAGTTCATTCATTTTATTTTTCAAGTTCATTCCCCCGACCAAGTTAGATTTCAGTTTGAAAAGTTACAACTCTTTTCGTACCATAAATCGCAGTGAATATAGCTTAGAAATTACATTGTACCTATAAATGCCTATCGTATAATATACATAATAATATATAATATATATTTTTTGATTTAAATATATTCTCTATTTTTGGGCATCCACCCTATTAGGCATATGTTAAGACTAGACGGATCCAAATTAAATGTCAAACATAGTGACTGTCTTGCAATCTAAAAAATCATTTTGACCATTTTCAAATATGTTTTTCTAATTTAAAAACTAATTTTCTTTCAGAAAAACTAACTTTTGTAATTTCCATATTAAAAACGTGTAATCGACATAAATCGTGTAACAAGTGATAATGAAATATAATAAAACAAATAAATCCTGAAAGATTTATAATTTATATTTATAATTCATATTTAAAATTTATATTTTTAATATATATTTATATTGTATAAAGAAATAAAATTTTTGGCTCAATTTTTAGCTTGCTTGTGTCATTTTTGTTACTGACTTTAAAATGTAAAATGGATCTTAAACTATTCTGCACTATAGAGAACTAAAATAGGGATTCTCTGGGTTCTGGATTTCGTTGCATCGATTCCATTTATGCTAAATATAAGAGCGTAATTCCAATCGTGTAAAAACGGTCGATTTATCAGGGAAACTGTGAATTTCAAATTTGCTTTAAGCAAACAACAAATCTTCACAGGGGCTCTATCCATTCTATAGTCTCTCTAGGCTACAGCCAACATTCTAATTCGTCTATTTCTAATTTATCAGAGTAAGGAAAGCAGAGCACTAAATTCTGTTTCCACCCATTCCCTTGTATCTCTTATAACTTGGTACAAAAATAATTGGATCATTTAGCTGTTATCAGACTTACAAAAAGACCTTAGAAAACAGTCATTCCTTTGTAAATTTTCTTTCTCAAAGAGATTTAAGTTCAAATAGAAATTTTAGTTTGAAAAGAGATTTAAAATTGATTTTAAATCTTATTTAAGAACCTTATTTAATATTTCGATTAAACACCCTGTTTCATGAAAGAATGAAATTCTGAGGTCTTTTTGAGTCATTCGAATAATCAACAACCTTCCTCTATTTCTTTTCGATTTTCCTCACTTATTGTTAGTATCAATTAAGAGACTTAATAAATACTAACCTCGTGCCAAACAATGGCACCCTATTTTCTAAATATGTTACGAAGCAGTCAAACTTTTTTAAAAACACACCAAAAAAATTCAAAAGTTTTTATTTTAAAAAGACTCTGAAGAATTTTTTTAGTGTGAATTTCATTTTTCCTTTTTCTTTTTTGAGAAAAGTTCCTTACTCAATACTGCTTCGTTTTAAATCGCTATCACTACGAGTCATTCTATGTAAGTATGGCAAAAGCATGAATCTAATGCAGAAAATTAAATTGAAACAATTGGTGTTTCCGCTAAAATATTGTCACAGAGATTCAAATCCGAAATATTTGATTTTCGAAATTGTTCGTACTAGGTTTCTTAAACGTTCATTTGCACTGCAAATGAAAAAGTTATGTGATGTCAAGTTTGGCTCTTCTTTGGATTAATTAATACACTTAAATTAATTATTTAATGAATAAAAATAAAAGTATGAATATGAACAAAAACATATTGAAATAGATAAAATGGTTAGTGTTCAAAGTATAAAAGTAATAAACTGTCATGGATAGTAATTAGTACGAAAATAAAGTCAGCCAAAAATTAGCTCCGAATAATTAATAAAGTAGAAAAAAATTAAGCTAGATTATCAACTGATAATTAATATTTCAGATATTAAAGATTAAAGATTAAAAAATCTTGATAAAAGATTTTGGAAACATTTTAAACCCCCTTTTTATATCAATAAATTCGGTTAGAAAAATTGTTTATACTAGAAGCCTAGCAAAATGTTGGTCGATTTAAATATTACTTGATTTCATAATTCAATTAATAATTGTTAACGTTTTTTCTTTGATTAGATAAAAAAGGGTTCCTGAAAATTGAGTTCGGATTGAAAATTGTCTGCAGGCTAGTAATATTAAGATAATGAAATAAAAATTATATTAAGCAAATTAGTAAATATAGATAATTAGATTTGTATGAAAAAAACTCATCTTTGGCAAGTAATGTTGTCATGGCGCACCGGGGAAGAATAAGTTACATTTAGCACACACAAATATGGCACCTTGTTAAACTAAGACTTTTTAACCATTTTGAGATTTAAAAAATTCCAAATGGTTAATTTTTTACGAAACTCAAGGATTTTAAAGTTACTGTGTTTAAACTGGGTAAATAAAACGTTACAAACGTTTTGGAGAACATGATTTGTACCCGAAAAGCGGATTCTTTGAATAAAGGAAAAGATTTTTATCTTTGAATCATCCAGAAATTTGTTTCTAAAAAAACCAATGGGTGACAAAACAAGTCATTTTTTAAAATGGAATTATATAAATTTATGTTTAAATCTTAATCATATTAATCAAATTTTCGCACAATAAATCATATAGTTCACTTATGAAAGAGAAAGTAAAATAGAAAAGAGGGTACGTTACATCAGAACGCAAGACACCTTTTTTTCTGGTGCATCGGCCGGGAAACTTATTGGATATTAATCTTCACCATCAGAGTATAGTAGTCTCTACCATACAGCGAAAATTCACAATAAAATACCACTCTACGTTAATCATAAATTCATTTTTTTTAAATGCTTTAAGCAAAATAATCCCCATTGGTTTATATACAAATTATGCATATTTTTTTCACCTGGCAGTCTAAAATCTGTCTCGCTTTATTCAAAGATCGCCCGAGTATTTTTCCAGATTCGGAAACCTGATTTAGGCTCGCTGATTAATCGTGGTACTCGATTGAGATTGCACATCCGTATGACGATGATTGATGTGAGCCTTGAGATTCCTCTCGTACTTAGAGCTGAAAGCACAATGTGGACAGGAAAAAGATGGTGCTTTTCCACATTCATACAAAGTATGACGTTTCAAAATGTAGGCATTCTTGTAGCTTTTACCACAACGAGCACAATTATGACGACGATCAAGGGCAGAAATGTTCATTGGTCGATTATTATTTCTGCTCACGTGGCGAGGTGGACAGTGAAGCCTTGCTCGTCTCTGTGGTGCTAAAGGAGCAGGAACTTCTGCAGAATTTCTTGAAATCCTCCTGGTCCCATCAGCATTCCAACCAAGGCTCGCGAAAAATCCTAAAAGACAAAATCGCAAATCGTCCTTGATTAATAGAGATACAAGCAAGCAAATTTTGGCAGCGAGCTTTCGATTTTTGCAAAAATCTGCTTCATACGGCGCGGGCCATGCCACACATTCAATTTTCAAGCTAGCAACAACGAGCAAAATGGACTTTGGTCTATCCTGAGGAAAAAAAAAATATTAAACTCTCAATTCCTTGCCAGTAAAAAATGTTTAAATCGATCGAATTATCATGAGGTAAAATAAAAGTCAACGTTAATCATAATTCGATTGAGCTGATAAAATATATTATCATATCCAATATTTTTCAGTGGCAGAGAATCCATTGTAATATTTTCTTTTCAGTTTGGAAGTTGATCAATGAGAAAGATGATGTGGTTTGTGTGATGGTGATGATGGTAGTACTGATTAATTGTAATTACGGATCTAATTCAACAAAAAATTTAGGAAACTAATTTTTATTTTAGTAAAAATTCTAGGAAACTTGACGATCTTCGCATAACTGCCTTCTTGCTGATTGATGATTCTCAGAATTATCCCAAAAATATGAAAAGAATATCCTGAAAAAATAAAACACAAATGTTTAGTATAAAATGTGAAAAATATGGGTATTACAGAATCAAAAAGTCTAGGAAACAGTTTTTTTTTTAATTTTCAATTGAGGAATTAAAGGACCTATCTTTTCTTTATTATTTCTTCAATTTATTACATAAAATTAATCAAAAGTCTTCATTTTCTTTGACTTTGATTTACTTCATTCTCCCTTCTTTGGATTTCATCCTGAATTCGAATTGCTTCCAATTCTTATCTTCTTTTCGAATGGATATCAGTCCGCAACACCTGTGGAAAAAATTATAATCAGTATGCGGAAAAGTTGAATAAAATACCAAAAATCTTGAACTGCAAAAAGATCTTACTCAAAAATATAATAAAGAATTTATACATTACCTAAAGAATCAATAAAACAATTTACTACAACAAAAATAATCCCAAAAAGTATTCCTAAAATGAATATTTTTCTTTACTTATTAATAATAATAATAAGAATAATAATAAGAAGAAGAAGAAGAAGAAGAAGAAGAAGAAAAGAAAATAATAAGAAAAGTATTTTGGGAATACTTTTTGGAATTACTTTTATTTTAGTACATTGCTTTCAGCGATTCTTCTTATTATTAATTATTATTAATGACAATAATAATAAGTAAAGAAAAATATTCATTTTGGGAATACTTTTTGGAATTGATTTTATTTTAGTAAATTGCTTTCAGTGATTCTTTGGGAAATTTTCATTAATCTAAGTTCCCTACTCAAAAACAAATCAATACTAGTTTAGTAATACTTTTTTGTCTTCAAGGACGAAATTAATAATTGGGCAGGGAAATTTTGCCTTTCTAGACTTTATTTTGCTGTAAACTGAATACAAAGCCGTTTACAAATCGTTTCAAAAAAACGAGAAAACAATTATTTTGGAATGTTTGAAAATCGAAATACAAGAGGTATCATCAACCAAAAAATAATAAAAAAATTTTGGCATCGTTGACAAATACGGAATGGTTGTTTCATATATAAAATTTTGACAATCTAGGTAAATACAAAAGCCAACAATTTAATCGCTAGAGGCGTAACGCGAAGATGTGTCTATTTTTAAGTATTTTAAGTAAGAGTAATACGTATAGGATATCTCATTTAATGAGTATATATCTCGATCGCAAAAAGCAAAATTATCTAGAAAGTTTATCATTATTTGTATAGCGTAGATAATAATTGTTCTCTATATAATATTAATGTATAAATCAAGAAAAAAAATAATCGTTCGTTGGCAAATACATGGCAAAAAGAATTATTATGATTACAAGTATTTTTTGTATTCGAGGCGCTGAGCGGAATTCGATTTATGATTCGATTTATCTTACTAATGTTCTGTACATTCGTGTGATGAATGGGCTTGTACTAAGAGTATCGTGCTTATTAAATCAAGTCCAAAACACTTGATCCTATCAAATATTTTGCACTCAATATCCTTATATATTCGTGTGAGGTACAGTCTTAAATAAAAAATAAAATGAACTGACAAGTTCTAAAAAGAACATATACACGAGTTACTAAAAACAGGAACATAAATAAAAATAGGCTCACTTGTTGCATAAATTACATTGTATACGACTTATGAAATCTTACAGTAAACTATGAAACTGATATTAAAATGATAAAAAGAATATAGGATCTTAGCAGATAAATTGGCAGTATATAAAGTAGTTGAGATTATTTTTGTTTCCCTCAGAGTGATAAGTCGATTCTAAATTACAAAAAAAAAATATCACTGGTCTCGAAAAATATTTCAAGTAGGATAGAAGTACGGATTGTGACATCTATCTCTGGAAAATCATTTTAAGAACCATTGTCAGAAGATTGTAAAAATTGTACGATTCCTCCTAACAAGCGTGTCTAGAAATAATTTTTTTTTAATATAATAAATTTCGATATAAAATCACTCAATGCTTTCAGCGAAATCTCCGGATACACCGGTGAAACAAACAAGAATAACAAACGTTAAAAGCCATTTGAGAAGTAAAACAATTAAAAATTGCACTTTTAAACATTTTTCACGCCCATTCGAGAGGAATAACAATTTTTCCCAAGTTAGTTTTGACCTCAGAGACGTTTTTTTCCGTACTTCCGATCTAATTAATACCATTTAAAAAAATCTTTCACAGCTGGACGCGCCCAGCGCCTCTCTTTCTAAGCCTAAAATCTAAGTCGTATTAGAAGGCACTTAACACAAGGCTCTCACGTTTCAAAAATCTACTCGCTTTTTTTTTTAATTCATAAAGTTTCTTCTTCTCTAGAAACATTTTTCTCGTAAAACGCTATTTACGGATCGGTGGACGAAATCCAGAACAGTGTTTTAGAAAAAGCATCCCCATAAAAAATCCATGACCTAGTGTTTACAATTATTCATGTAAATACACTCGACGTAAATAAAAATTTTGGAAAAAAATTTCCTTCTCAGGTTTCAATTTAAATTTTCGTACAGAAGCACTTTCGTTTGATTTAATAAAATTTTCGACGACACAGCTAATTTATAAAAGTAATAATTGAACAATAAAAATACAAATACGGTTGGCAGTGATGAGAAAATAATATTTTTTCTAAAACGCATTGTCACACAAAACGCTTGATTTTTCTTATATCTAAAACTTAAACAATTTTGACGCACCAAAACCAGGCCAGGGTTCTGAAGTACGGATTTTTTTAAGCAACGATAAATCTCAGACGTAGTCGAAAATAAAAAAATAATTATCCATCATAGCCGAAATACTCGTTGCAACCCTTTTCTTTACCTTCATCCCTTCAATCGTATAGAAAATAATATCTTTCGGGCAGAGGTTTACTATCCTACTTTTTTTTCACTCACTCGTTACGGCCAAAAATTGTAAGTAAATCTAGCAATAAGAAAAATTTGCAATACTTTTTTAAAAATACCTTTCACTTGCTGCTATTTCTCACACTTTCATTTTCGAATTCCTTCTCACTTTCTCGACCTTCGCATGCACCTTTCTATAATTAATTTTCTTTCTTTTACAGTATAATAAAAAATTATGATATATCATACAAAAAATAAAGCATGGCATGCACAAACTTTTCGCGACTTTCTCTCTTTCTCTCACTCCAAATGTCCCTTTCCCCCTATATCACTTTTTCTTCAACAATTCCCAATTTCCTTAATAATTTCGATTTTCCTAAATTTTCAAAATTCGTTTTACGAAAAGAGATAAATTTAGTGCCTAAATATCACGATGCATGGCGTATTTTAAATCAAACATCACCAAAAAATAAGCTTCTACACATGTTAATAATAAACATTACGTCGAGTATAATGAACGATTTTAACTGATGGAAAAAAAATCTAGTAATGAAAATTTCAATTAAGCCTAATTCATAAAAAGTAATATAATAATCATGTATAAATCCATTATGTAACCAAACCGATTTTCAAAACATATTCAAGCGAAATAAAAAGTATATAATTTGACAAATCTCGCTTTCGAATATATATATATATATATATAGATAACAGTACGAAAATAAGCGATGTTATCGAGATATATTAAATCACGTTTTTGTATTTTTTTGTCATTTTTTCTTTTCATTTTTTTTTTAATTTGATATTCCGATTCTTTATTTTAATTTTAAAGTTCTGTTAGAGTCTTCCCATCCCACCAATCCGACACCTGAACAAAATTTGTGTTATCATCGATTAAAAAATTCATGTCGCACCGTATTATAATTTTATAATCAATCTAATTATCGTAATTATTGTAATTAATAAGCCAGATTATGCGCACAAGACTCGTGTTAATCCAATAATTAAAAAACGAGAACCAATAATTTCAGGAAAAAGTACCGTAAGGTCTATTATGCATATCATAATATTATTATAATATATAGCAGCCCCGACAAACTATATATTTTCTGATATAGCTTTTCATCTAACCTAGCAATATACGTAATTTTCGCGATTCCTGCCTTTTTTTATAAATTCTTTTTTAAATTTTTTTCATGGCAAAAATCACGTAATTTCTAATCTTCGAAATTTATTTATACCTTGCTTTTTGTATCAATAGCACTGGAATCACTTAAAATGATTAGACCTTAGTATCTCGTTGTAACAAGTTTCGAAGGCACGTTTATTTGAAGAATAACATTCGGATGACCGATTTTTTTCGCGAAAGAGAAGATAACTTCATTCTACGTGGTCCTCGGTACTTTTTCTAGTTTCTCTCTTCATAAATGCTTAACACTTTTTTTTATGTCACCGTTTTCGATCGAGTCGAACGCGCTCGAGAAAATTTTATTCGTAATTAAACCCAATTAAAAATTCTGAAAAGTGACATTATCACATCTCTGCATGAAATCCTTGATAAATCTATAACGATTCATTGCCACTTTTAAGAAAATATTCATTCATATTTATCAAGATTCCAAAAATTAATTATAAAGTTCTCGGTAGTTTTTATAATTATGAAAAAATTCTCTTGTGGAGAGATTTTGAATAACCTTTTAAAAATGGCAACAAATCGAAAAAAAATACCCCAACAAATTCGACTTTTCGCAACTAAGCATCTTTTTTCCATCTTGAGTTTAAGCCTACTTAATCTGCTTAATTACTAATAACCTAATAATCTCTGTTCTCATGATGGCGACCGTTGGCGAATAAAATTTAACTAATTTCCCTTTAACTCTCGGAAACTTAAGAAATCCCTCAAATTCTGTCCCCATCATGATTTAAGGCCTCGTGAGGCACTATAGTATTATTATATCATCGAGTAACTATATAATATTTATATATGTATATCGAATCCATCAATGGATGCATTATCGATTAATAATTAACATTATTGCTATCGACGTTTATAATCATTAACCATTACTATTTATGCTATTTGTTTCATCTTTTTGTTATTACAAACTACGGAGGACCTCGAGCGCTTCATAAGCGCTCGAATTTGTTGAGTAATCTTTCATTGTAGCAGAAAATAAAATAAAGAAGTTTGATCACATTTTGTGATGTACACTTTAATAAACGATTCTTCTTTCCTTTTTAAATTAAATTATGGCAATTGGCTGATATATGATTGCTCTCTGACTTTTAATCCATGAATCTTTTTTCTAAAGTTAAATAGAAGAAAGATTTGTTACTGAATTAAAATAATTAAAAATTAAATTATATGGCGGTTTATGAGATTAAAATTCTTTATTACTTTCTGCGACTGCACTTTGCTCCAGACTCAGTTATCTTCAGTTTGTGTGGAGATAATTATTTTTTAAATTATGGTCGTAAGATCCAACTACTTTTTATTTTGGTACCAATTTGGTTTTCAAGTATTTTGGATTTATATAAAAAAAGGACTGTTTTCTAGTGTCGAATTTTTGAAGCTCATATTTCAAATATCTGCTGTATGTTAATGCTAAATAATAAGGAAGAAGTAATTAAAGTTTGTTTGTTAAACAAAGTAAAAATCGAAACATTTTCAAATAAAATAGTTTTTAAGCTATCCAAAAAATTGATACAAAAATAAAAAATCGTTGCATATTAATTTAATTAATAATAAAACTGGTATACTATGTGATAATATCAATTCACAATATTGTCCTGATAAACTAAAGACTAT
Source organism: Euceroptres primus (assembly GCA_037177015.1). Classification (NCBI taxonomy): domain Eukaryota; kingdom Metazoa; phylum Arthropoda; class Insecta; order Hymenoptera; family Figitidae; genus Euceroptres; species Euceroptres primus. The sequence goes on from JBAGKK010129108.1 coordinate 50,637, forward strand.
CAACTAAAAAAATAGCATCGAAAGCAAAGAATTTGTACAAAATTCCTAAATACTAGAATATCCCTTTGCACAAAAATATTTCAAAATAAGCATAAGATTTTTGAAATCCTAATTTTCTAAAGAATCTAATTTTTATTTTAAAAAATCTTTATCAAAATAATATTGTGAAAAGATGAAGTAAACTAAAACCGACGCATCGCTCTTTTTTAGACTATTTCTTACTATTATGAGTAGATTATGAATATTTATATGTAGTTTAGCTTGTTTCATAAATATTGTCTACAGTATGGAAAATTGGACGGCCGTGTCACGCGAATGGCGTGGCGTAGGAATATGGGACTAATGCCAGAGAGCCTACGAGTATTAGTATTTAGAGTGTACTCTCGTTAATTATAATAATTATTAACGGTATTTGTATTTAACGCTAGTTAGCAAAATATAATACATTTACAGTTCTACAATATATCTCGCAGTTCTGTGAGATAAGACTCTTTTGATTCTCTGTCTACAATAGGAAAAGAAGTATAAAAATAGCGATAGGAACAACAGTACAACAAAATTAATACTCCTCTCGGCTCTTGGCACTTTATCGGATTATTCGATCCAACTATGCGAATTTTATAGTGTAGCATACGCACAAGATTCACACGCACTACTTACATTTTAAAAAAAATTGCTCACTACGAAAAACATTTGTTTAACCAATCAAAAATGAACGAAACAAAATTTATTTGATTTAAACTTTTTATCTAAATTGTTAAAAATTTATTGCATATCAAAATTTATTTAAATCAAACAAAATACTTTCGAGCTTTGCTGTTTGAATCAAACAAATATTTTTTTCAGTGCATGCTAGAGGAAAAGTTATGGTATATAACCCTATAAAATTGCATAATAAAAAATATAATTAAAAAAATCTTTTCAATATATAAATATAAGTAAATGCATTATAGGAATCAGCATTAATGCGTTGACAGTCTGAGAATCACAAAAGTTACGTTCGACTGAATTTATACATTTGCGACATGTTTAAATGCTGCGCTTAAAATCAGTTCTTTTCAAAGAAGATTATCATACACTACAATAAATACACACTACACAAAAAGTTATTACCGTTTAAAAACTCTAGTTTTTTCAAGATAGAATTTTCCAGAGTACAATTTTTGTATATACAAGCTTTTCATTGTATGATAATTCTACTTTGGGATTTTTAAAAATGAATGTCGCAAATAGTTGCACTCAGCCTTTTCTCATAAAAAAATTTTACATATTTTACATACCAATTTTACATTACCAAGTTAAAGAAATTTTTTCCATATCGGATGGTAATGATTGAGCGGGATAAAATTTAAAGAAATTTTACTTACTCTTCAAAAGTTGTGCTTTTTAAGAGTAGATAAAATAAAAATATTTGTATGTAACATGTATATTTTTATAAGTAATATTTTAACTATATATGACTACAATAAACTATAGAGATAAAAAACTATGGAAAGGAAAATATTCCTTTTACCGAGTTCACGCTGGAATGAAGTTTTTATTGAAATATGTATTAACCCTAATTCGCAATAGTTGGACCGAGGAGGGAAACTTGCAAGCTATTTGATTATTTCACGTGGAAAAGTTTGCTTTTATGTTTCTTCATTTTTTTATGTCCCCGGTGGACCACACGTGCACGGCAACGTCCATTTAAAAATATGGAACCAGTGTGACCAGAATGGTTGTTGTGGAAGAGCTCCGATTTACAGGTGGTCTAAAATCTGGCTCGGGGCGATCCTGCTTTATTATTTTCCACAATTTTTATATTTTTTATCTTCCAATTTTAGTTTCAAATATAAAAAAGTTACAATAGATTTACAATAATTCCATGGACTTAGAATTTGAATGTATCAAAGTCAGTTTCCAAAATTACTTTGGAATTATTATAGAAAAATATTTTTAAAATCATGTTCAATAAGAATATAAAAAAGAATCTTATTTCTTAATTTTTTAGGCACGATGACATAACTCCATATCGATCTTAGATTTAGAAAAAATGAGATTCTAAACAGTTTTATATAACGCTGCACACATGGCTCTTTTCCTTTGATTAAGTGTCAGCATCGCGTATGAAATCTAAACCGATCGACTATACTCTCCACTAAAAACGATGACTAATTTTCAATTTAATTTTATAACTAGATTATCACCAGGATAATTAGACTAAAAACCGAAAATAAAATAAAGCATAAGAAACACCCCATCCTTTCTTCTTAAAAAAAAACCACAGACGACTTCCACAATTCTCTGTTCTATTTATCACAGACACTTTCACTAATCACCTTTCCGCACCCTCTCGATTCTCACAGAATCCAATTTGAAAAACTCTAAGTCATCGTGCCAATTTTTTTTCTGAGAAATCCTCGTCGCAGATGTTTCAGATTTCCCTTATCCTAAAAAACAAAACTAATAAAAAATAGTGGAGTGCCCCGAGCGAGAGATCGACGCCGTCTCTCGTAACATCGGTACCTCGATGCGTACAAAATACATTATTAAAAATAAAAATCATATAATAATAATAAAATAAAGGCATTTAAAAAATACGTCATTCAAAACTCAAGCAGAACATTATAACATTGTATCGCAGCATTCTTCCTTATTTTTCGTCTTCTCTTCGCTTTTCTGTATTCTTCATCGATACCTTGTCAATCCTCTTTGAGGTAATTGGATAAGGCAAGTGCGAGAAGTAATCGCAAATGAGGTCAATAAATTTTTTTTCCGAAAACAATTCGGAACTGCTTCTCTTTCGCTCTTTTATAAAAATTATAATTCAAAAACCTCCATCTACTAGATCAGCCAAATCCAACCGTAAATCCTCGGAACCTGGGTTTAATATAAAAGTTGACTCACCCTTTTCTTATTTTTGAAAATATGTATTTATGAAAATGTACAATACCGCTAAAATAGTATTGGACCACTTTTTTCTCGGTAAATATATAAATACTCATTTCGGCAATTTACTAGAATAAATTTTTTCCACAATTTCGTAAAAATTTTCATTTTTTGTAAAAAAATTTTTGCACAATTTTCGATTTTTTCTGAAAATTTGAATAACTTTCGAAATAAATAAGATTTTGAGATTTTCTTTATTTGATTTTGAAATTTTCTTTCCTTTCGAAGATTTTTAAAGATTTAAAGAATTTCCTGTATGTATGAGAATAACTGTCAAACTTTTTCCCTAAATTCCATCAAAGTTGGCACAAAAAATGTATAAAAATTTAAATAAAGTTTTTCTCCAAAAATTAAATTTTTTAAATGAAGAATTTAATGTTCCTATTTATTTTCCAGAAATTTATTAAAATATCAGACGATTTTGAATATTTTTTTATCAATAATTATACATTTTTTTCATTTTTACAACATTTTTGTGCCAAGCTCAATGTTTGGGGACGACTGAAAAGTCCCCTCAAAGAAAATTTCCGACGCTAAAAAATTCCCGAAAAAACAACTGTCGAAAAATAAAATTCTTGACAGTTTATAATATTACAGAAATAGAAAATTCTCGACAGAAAATTGCCAATATTATAAAATCACCGACACTAGAAAATTCCCGACATTGGAAAATTCCCAAAATAAAAATTAACAATTTTTTTAATAAATAAATAATTTTAATAATAATTTAATTTAAAGTATTTTTAAAATAGCAGTGTCTAGTGTTACGGAATTTTCTTTAACAATAGCTTGTCCTCCCTTTGTGTTGTATTAAGGTTGTACGGAAATTTCCCTAATAATATCCTCGGCCTTTTAAAATACAGAAAAACTTTAATAAATTTATTTAATTAATTTATTTAATAAATTTAATAAATTTATTTGACTTGATCTGGATAAAAAAAGTTTTGACTTTATAATAAATAAAAATTTTACAGAAAAAAAAAGAAAAGTATTACGTGCCAACTGGAAGATAAAACATTCCTTTAAACAATACCATTAACGTAACAAAGATAATATCATATATTTATCCGTAATTAATCTTTTTCTGAACCATTGCACTTTTATTCAGATGAGAATTTGGGACCACGAACGGATAATCGTGTTTTATCATTTCAGCACTGTTACTTTTAAATGTTTTTGTCTTGATAAAAGTAATATTTTTAAATATATTGTAAAAAAATACACGAGCTATTATTTCTATCGTATTTACTATTAAAACATGACAGCCACTTCTGCCAACTTCAAATGCTGAAAAAATCTATTAAAATAGCAAGTCAGGAATCTTTCCAGTTTATGTCACTCTCCCCTATTAAATCATTATTCAAATTATTTATGTATAAAAACAATTTTCAATTTTTATTCGAGAATTTTCCAATGTCGAAAATTTTCCAGCGTCTGATTTTACAATATTGGGAATTTTCTGTCAAATTTTCAATTTCCGTTAAATTATAAACTCTCAGGAATTTTTTTGTGTCAGAAATTTTCAATTTCGGTAAAAATTAAAATTTGAAATTGGTTTATAAACTGTGAGGAATTTTCTAGTGTCGGGAATTTTCCAGTGTCTAAAATTTTATACTGTTGACGATTTTATAATGTTGGAAATGTTATTTATCGGTAATTTTTTTTCGGCAATTTTGTAGAGTGTGAAATTTTCTCTGTCCGGATTTTTCCATTGTTCCATCGTTTAGCAGAATCTAGAGAAAATTTGGACAGTTCTCAACATAATTTAGGAAATTCGATGAAAATTTATCTTTCAAATGAGCCCTAGAACATTTAAAACTGTTAATTATTCCGCAAGTTATTCAAAATTTCAGAAAAAATAAAAAACTTACAGAATTGTGATACACTCAAAATCGTTGATTGAATCAAATCGGATAGTTGATTTAAACAAAAATGTTAAGGGAACCAAATTTTTATTGAGTCAACCGAATCTTTTGTTGATTGAACCAAATTTATTTACTTTTTGTATCAACTAAAACGTTTGGATGACACAATCCAAAATCTATGTTTGAATCAACCAAAACTTGATTGATTCAACCAAACATTTTTCCACGCGTAGCTTCCGAAAAAAATTTTATCTACCCTGATGGACAAATTCTGTAGAATTTATGTAGAATGCATTCTATAGAATCCTCACAAGAATTCTCCTCAAATTTCTACAGAACCCTCACAATAATTCTAGTTCAATTTCTATAGAATCCTGATAAGAATTCGACAATACAGAAATCCTATATAAAATTCTATATACTCCGAAAAAAATTTTGTTGAGTTAACAAAATTGTTTAGTTGATTTAAACAAAACTGTTGGTTGAATCAGCCAAATGTTTTGTTGCCTCAACCAAATTTGGGTTGAATCAGCCAAATGTTTTGTTGATTCAACCAAATTTTGGTTGAATATACCAAATTCTATAGAATTTATGTAGAATTTATTCTATAGAATCCTCACAAGAATTCTACTCAAATTTCTATAGACTTCACAAGAAGTGAAGATTTCTAGACTTCTACAAGAATTCTAGTCCAATTTCCACACTCAGAAACATATTTGGTTTTACCAATTAAATTTTTTGGTTGGTTCAACCAAAGCATTTGCTTGTTATACGGAAAATTAAAATTTTGATTGACCCAATCAAAAGTTTTCGTTGATTTAACCAAAAATAAATCATTTTTCTTCCTTCTGGGCAGTAGATTACCGAAATTAGGAGAATTTATTTATTTCACGAAAAACAGGTAGTCCGATACTTTTGAATGGTAGTGTATTTTTCATAAAAAATGTATTTTCGCAAAAATAAAGTTATTTCACTTTGTTAAGGTTCCTGCATTTGTTAAGTTGGATTTGGCTGTCCTAGACAAGTTCTTGCTTGTAAATCTTTTCTTTGTGCATTCGTTCCATGTGACGAGCAATGTGCATTTTTTGTTTTGCTCTGTAAACGCAGTGAGGACACTGAAATTGAGGATCTTTTCCACACTCCCATTTTTGGTGATTTCGAAGGCTGCTTTTTAATTTGTAGACTCTACCACAAGCGGGACAGTTGAACCCCTCGGAGGTCGACGAACCTGACCCTAATCCTTTCCCTAATCCAGCTCCAGATCGCCACATGATGGAAGGCACAGCACTCCATCTTTGCCAGGCTGCTGCCCATTTTAAGCCTGTGATGCTCAGGTCCTCGGCTGGAACACAGTTTCCGGCTTTATTGACAAGACTTAGTATTCCAAGAAAGGGTTACTTAAAATCTAGGGTTAATTCTAAAATTAGGTTTAGGTCTTATTTGACCTGTACACATCCTATGACTAAGTAATTTGCTAGGTGAATATTTATTCGAGAAAAACTGGGCCTTATCTAGTTAGAAAAGATCATTTATGGTTTGAAAAGTCGGAATCTTGGTCACTTGAACAATTTTTAAGCTGATTTTTTCGTATTTCAACTGTAAGGCACTCCAGGAAAGTTAAATTGATGAGGATCTAAGATTACAACTTTTCGAAGAAAATCCTGCGAAGTAAACGTTGATCGATGATTTATGGAAAAAAAATAATTGTTTAAAAGCATATTTAGATAAAATCTATTTATTTTGAGAAAATAAATATATTTGAGTCCAAGATTCTTTTTTATTCTTTAAATTTCATTAATTACATGGAAAACGATAAACGATGGCTGACTGAATTATTTTTCCTGAGACTATGTTCTGCATTCTGAAACTATATCAGAAGCTGCAACTGATTTTAATAAACACAACAATATTCATTTCAACTCTAGAGAAAACCATTTTATTAGAGTTTTAAAAATCGCAATGGATATTTAAAAAAAAATATATTCATTTGCAACTGACTAGGTCGAAAATTTTTTGTTTAGTAGCAATTATTAACTAATAAAATTAATAACTGAGAAACTATTTTTTCAGAGACAAAATCAGTTATTTGTCATTGAAGTCTAAGGGTTTTAATAAACAAAACTTAAAAAAACAATTGCATACAACTTTGTTAATTCAATTCTTGTCTCTGAAAAAGATTCATTGATATCGATGAATTAAACGTTCTCTCAAAGCTCAAAATTTTAGCAAAATTTTTCTTAAATAAACTTTCAGATATCTAATAATAAGAATTTGAATAGTATGTGGAAAATAAAATGCCAATTGTATGACTCAATTAATTATAAAATTTGAGTGATAGGTTTTGGTTGAAGAATTGCTTTTTTAGTCAAGCTAATTTTTAAAAACTTATCAGACATTAATTTCGAGTTGAAATTTAAAAAATATTTTCATCGGTCAACGTGTGCACTTACATAAAAAATAAGTAAAATTTAAAACTAATGCATGGGCGTGTGAATGTGTATGTCCTTACTTTGGAACCCCAAGCAGCTAATGAGCTTCAGATTTGGAAGAGCAATTTCCGCGCATTGTGAAAGGAACAGAACGTGCGATTTAAGGACCTCAAGGATATATATCCCCTCTTTTCATATATCCATTCCATTAATAGTCCTATATAATTTTAAGATCCTTCTTGGCTGTTCCTTTCGAAGCGCAAGCGATGAAAATCGTGGGCTCTATATACAGGGCTTAGATTTATAAAGTTAGTGCGCATGCCTACTCCCCAATATCGAAGAAAAAAAAATGAAAGAAAAATAAGAAAAAGAAATAAAAAAAAAGGAAAAAGCAAAAAGAAAAAGAAAAAAAAAGAAAAAAGGAAAAATAAAATGGAACAAAACTGAAGAAAAAAATGAAAAAGATGGAAAAAGAAAAGAAAAATAGTAAAAAAAACAAGAGAAAAAGAAAGATTTCGTAAATTTTGAAGCAAGAATCGAAATACGAAAATTTTCCGATACAGGGGACAATTTGCGAATGATACTGAGTGAAATAAGAAATGCAGAGAGAAGATCGAGGCAGATACTTAAAATGCGATTTTTGTCAACAAAAGACTATACTCTAAAAAAATACAGTAATATTGTCATTCCTTAATACATTAATTATGAAACTTCGCTGAAATTAACAATAAACATTACAGGGATTTTTATTTTATACGTAAATAGTTATTTTATTTATTTTTATTTATTCAGGTGAATTATTCTTGATAATCCTACAAAATTAGGTTAAGTTCTATCTTTAAGGCCAATATTCAGTCAATAATTCCAGGACGACTGGAAAATCTCGATAAGCAAAATTCCCGACACTGTAAAATTCCCGACATTATAAAATTCTCGACACTGGAAAATTCCCGACAGTAGAAAATTTCCAACAGTTTATAATTTTTCCGAAATGGAAATTGTCCGACACTGGAAAATTTCCGAAAGAAAATTGCCAATATTGTAAAATCATCGACGCTGTAAAATTCCCAACTATAGAAAATTCCCGAAAAAAATTGTTTTAACAAATAAATAAATAATTTGAATAACAATTTAATTAATAAATTTATTAAAGTTATTCTGTATTTTAAAAACATTTTAAATAAAATTATTATTAAAATTATTTAATTATTTATTTATTAAAACAATTTTCAATTTTTTCGGGAATTTTACAGCTTCGATGATGTTACAATATTGGCAATTTTCTGTCGGGAATTTTCAATTTCGGTAATGTTATAAACTGTCGGGAATTTTCGAGTGTTGGGAATTTTATATTGTCGGCGATTTTACAATGTCGGGAATTTTATTTTTCGGAAATTTTCTTCGTCAGAATTTGTGAATCGTCACGTAATTCTCTGTAATAAAAATAATAATTTACTTAAAGTAAACGTAACATAGACCGTGTGTTATAAAAATTAGTTCGATGATTCGGGTAAATATAAACTTACTAAAGTATTTTGAGATCGAAAATCTATTCAAGTTTGTGTCTCTGTTTCTCCCTCATCGAATTTCTTTTTCGTTATCACTTTTGAAAGGCACTGAATCGTACCTATACGTTATGACGATTTTACAATTATCGTAAGATTTAATTATATAAAAATAAAATTAAAAGCTGTATCTAAAAAATATTGTAGACTGATTATACCAATTCGAATTGAAATTAAAATTCGATTTAATCGGAAATTGAAGTTTAATTTCGAGTGAAAATGATTCAAGGCAGTCTAAAGCACTTAGAGATAAGAGTATACAGTGTAGCACATTAGCATTAATATTTTAGATAAAAATATTATTACCAGAAAAATTAATTCTAAAGAATTACAACACACGAATACACAAATATGAAAATTAAAAAATAAGAGATACCATTAAAATTCTTATAGAACGATAGACAAAAATATATGAAGAATATATGAAGAATAAAGTTTGTTTCAATATTTAAACGCCAAAATAAATGATGACTTGAGCAATTTTATATTCATTATCAAAACATTTTGGCACAAAAAGTTAATAATTTTTTAGAGACTGAACGAAATTGTTCGAAAATTATTAAGTTCATAATTAACTGATAAAGAACATTCGAATTTTGAATCTAAACAAACTTTCCCTTGATAACGTCTTGTAAATACAGAATTTTTTGTAACAATTTAAGCACACGTGAATAATAATAAATGAAGAAGCATAACAAAAATGAGTGATGAGTATTTAAAACTGTTTAATACACTTAAAGATCTTTAAGTTTTTTAAATTTTATTGTAATAATGATTAAGTACTGAAAATTTAAGTAAAAATAAAGAAGGTTTTGAGGTTTTCCAACCCTCAATTTTGCAAAAAAAATATACTAACATATTTTAAAGTCAGGAAACTTCCTTTTACCTTTAAAGAAGATTTTTCGCATCCAGGAATGATTTTCTCACACCTGGGCAGAACTATTTTTTTTGTCAGAAAATTAAAAAAATACGTTTAAATATTTTTCAAAGAGCAGAATCTGTCATTTAAATCAGATTTCTTGGTATAAAAGAAAGTTTAAAGTAAAGGTCATTTAATATTGACTTTGGGAGTATATTTTGCCAATCTCTCGATATCATCAATTTCGTCTTCGTGCTGACGTCGAATATGTCTTAGCCAATGGGCTTTCCTCTTGCATCTTTGAGGGCAAAATGGACACTGAAATTGTGGTTCTTTATTGCATTCCCAGTGAACATGTCTTTGTAGTGAATCTTTTCTCATATACGATCTTCCACACTGAATGCACGTAAATTTTTCGCTGGATTTTCTTCCTGTTAAATTTCGAGTTTTGGGAATTTTTAACTGAGCGAAATTTTTAATATCCATTTTCCAAGCTTGCAGTGGAGAATCAGCTGTCTCTTCAATGGTACAATCATCGCCATCTGAAAGAGAAATGCAGATTTAGTTTTGTTCTAATCAACCATAAATTTTCCCACCACCGAAAAAGTCACAAAAGAAACCTTGTTCGTTCATTGTAAACTCGAAAAACACAATTACAAGAGACTCGACTGTTTAGAACTTTAAAAAAATTTATTTCTCCCTTTTTTTTCAACTTACTTTCATGAGACTTGAAGATATTTCAGAGCGAACTTCCGATGCAAAACTTCTATCTTCAAATATGATGATTTTTTATTCAAAAGTAATTGAGGAAATTCTTAATTTAAAAGAACAGTTCAGGTTTTAAAAAAAACGAACTAAGAGGACTATGTTTAAATAGGAAAGAAAATAATGCAACAAAACATGCAAGTTTCAAAGTCAAGAAGATTCGTTTCAGGGAGAGTTTTTATTTTTAATTTCATGGAACTAATAATTTTAAAATAAATAAAAAATTAATTTATTTCATATACGTTATACGTCGATGTTATTTTTAAAAATAAACCAAACAATAAATAAAATGAATACTTTATTTAAAAAGTTATAAGTATAAAAATAATGTTGAAGCTAAAAATATTTTAAAATAGTAAGGATGGATTTCTTTATTCTAGTCGAATATCACATATCACACTATAAAATAATTGTACAGTTGATAACAATTGAAAAATCTAAGAATTAGTGTTTAACACATAATCCAGATGATTCCTTTCGTTGACTTCAGGATGTTGAGAATTTAAATGTCTCACTACATTTGCTTTTTGGTGAGATCGATAAGAGCAAAATGCACAACCAAATTTTTTGTCTTTGCCACAAACTGCACGATGGTTCGAAAGGGATTTGGAAGATTTAAAATATTTTAAGCACTTCTGACATTGGTATGGAGTGACTCTAGTTGAGTAGGCCCATTGGAAACAACCTGAAAAAATAAAAGAAAATGCACTACTGTTCCAATAATCGAAAAACAAAAGGTGAAAAAATCTGGAAACATCAATTAAATTACAAGTGTAGTATATAAAAATTAATCAAGAAGCAAAAAATTGTGCTAGTAGTGGAAATATTGTAATTACACTCAAATTAAAATTTCATATAACAATATAAATTACGCTCAACGCACACTTTCTATTATGTAAATAATGCACAATATATTATCTTTGAAAATTTGTAATGCTGAGTTCAACTGACAATTCGCATGTTTGTGTTTGTTATAAATCTGAATAACAAGTATCTAAATACTTCAAAAATCAAATAGAAATCTGAAGGCATATCTAAATTACATAAACTACAGGATTTATTTGCAATAAACAATTCAAACGTAATATAATATAATGCTTCGTTAATTTTTTTTCTTCTACAGCTGCAGGTCTCTGAAAATAAAAAAATTGCCTTTGTCAATAATAGCGAATTAAAAATAATTCAATAGGCACTGAAAAAATATAGAAAATTTTTACCTTGTATTTTTACAATAATGTTTCATGTGTCGGAGAATATCAGACTTTCTTCGAGATACATATTTGCAATATATACATCCGAATTTTGGAATTTTTCCACAGTCCACTCCCTGATGGAATCTTAATGCTGCAGGTGATTTGTATGATTTAAGGCAGAGATCACAAAAATATTTTTTATACACTGTTCGTTTTTGGTTAGTCTGACCTTCAAATTCTGAAAAAAGAGACAGAGAAATTTTATTAGTGTAAATTTATATATTATTATTAACAGAAAAGCTGATTTTCTTGAAGTTAAATACATTTTTTCCGGTTGAAAATTAAAAAAAAATTTTAAAACACATTTATCATCAACAAATCATAAGGAATGAAGTCGCGAAAATCATTTAAAAGTTATTTGCAAAGCTAGAACCTTACAGATTCTAAATTGAGAATTACATAATAACTAAAATTATTAAACTATCATAAAATATAAAAGAAAAAATAATTAATTTTCCTTAGAAATTATTGGATTTAATTTATTCCTTTTGTATTACTGGACACAAAGCCGTACAGAATTTCTATAAGAAATTAACAAACATTTTCCAGCACAATGTATGCAATATTTATAATATTTACAGACGTTCGCTTCATTTCACAATGTAAACCCATCATATTGTAAACCCAAGGTTTTGTGTCATTTCGTTGCTTTTATTTACATTTCATCGTATAAAATATTTTACTTCACACATTTCAAATAAAAAGGAAAAAATATCATTTTGTAGAATCGACATTCTCATAAGTAAATATATTAATAATTATAATAAGAATGAGAAGCAGGAACTTTCAATCACAAGGAGGACATAAGAAATTATCTTTGTGTAAAAAAAGGTAATAAAAAATAGGTAAGGTGTATAAAAAATACATAATTAGACTCTTATCATTTTTGTATAAAAAATTGGATACAAGTTGGCAGTTTTTGCTGACGGAAGCACTGACATTGTTTTCAACAGCCTCGAAAATCGGATATTTTCAGAAAAGAATATTATTTTTGTCTTTGAAAGGCTTTTTGCTCCTAATAAAACTCACCTTTCATATTTTCGACTTTCTGACATCCCCCAATCGAAGAATTTGAAAATAAGTCTTTTCACACATTAGCAAAGTCGAGGTGTATGTACTCTCTAAATCTGAATTAGTAGTTTTCTACTAATGAAATAGTGTCGAATCGTTTACGAATTGCTTTAGTAAGCATTTCTACTAATTTTTAGTAGAAAACTACTAATTAATAGTAGAAAATTACTCATTCACGTAGTGAGGGTTACTAATTTATTGAGTAAGCCTTACTAAGTGAATTAGTAGTTTTCTATCATTAATTAGTATTTTTCTACTAAAAATTAGTATAAATGATTACTAAAGCAATTGGTAAACGATCCGACACTATTTCATTAGTAGAAAACTACTAATTCAGATTTAGAGAGTAAGTTACCGAACGAGCATTGTACCAAACATTTTTGACCGAAACTTCAAATTGTCGAATTTTCAGATTCCTGAATTTTCCGTTTACCCAATTTTTAGATTCTCGAATTTTTAGTTTACCCAATTTTCAGATTCCCGAATTTTCAGTTTACCCAATTTTCAGATTACCGAATTTGCATCTTACCGATTGCGTAGTCCCGAAGTTTTATTTTACCCAATTTACAAACTGAAAATTCGGTAAGATGCAAATCCGGTAAACTGAAAATTCGGTAAGATGTAAATCTGGTAAATTGAAAATTCGGTAAGATGCAAATTCGGTAAACTGAAAATTCGGGAATCTGAAAATTCGGCAATTTGGGGATTCGGTAAAAAAAATTTTCGGTATTATGATGTTTTGGTTACTTGCACTTACGGTAACTTACACATACGTCCCTAGAAAAATTACTTAATTCCTAAATCATAATCCTTAATATTACTAAAAATTACTTGTGCATTTTCAGGCCGACCATTTGTACTGAAACTGACTTTAGAGAATTTACTGTTGAGTTAATTCAATAAAAATAAAAATCAGACTATTGGGTTTTAGAAAACATATTATGACACTTTCGTTCGTGTTCGGCAAGTTTATCACGTCGATAGAATTTTTTTGGACAAAGAACACAGTGATGCTTTGGTTCCTCAACGTGGAGCTTCATATGAGCTGCAAGATTATGTTTATATTTAAACCATCCATGACAAATTCTGCATTGAAATTTCGGTTCTCTGCCGCATTCCACTCGAAGATGACGTTTTAGACAAGAAACTCTCATGTAGAATCGATTACAGTTGGGGCATTTATACGAGGATTGTCCTCGTGCTGTTCTCACTGGTTGGCAGGCAACTTGACTCAAACGAGAACCAGAATAAGATGCTATGTTTCCAAGATTCATTGCTGGATCCTGTGCTTGAAGCTGTTGCCAATAATCTGAAATTGGAAAAAAATATAAAGTTAGAATTCATATCACAATTATCAAAAATTGCAGGAGCAACAAATCAGATTTTTTCAGTCTTTAACTTACTTCATGATTGTAGGTTTCGTGAAGACAATCGATCTTCAAAAAAAGGGGACTCAAAAAAAGGATCCTTTATTCAAAATATTCTTTAGCCTAAACATTTTTCTTTACTCTATTCTTATCCTAAATTTATCCTGGATTCTCATTGTCCTAAATTGTAACAATTTAGCAATATTATTATAAGCAATTTTCAAATGTAATGTTCTTTTATTAAAATAAATTTCTAAATGAATTTGTTCATCCTGGAATAATGGAAAGTAACTCTGAAAATTATTCTTGGAAACCAATTTTTTTGTATTGCCTTCTTAATTTTACAATTTTAATTTATCTTTCCCAGTTATTGGAAACTTTCATCTCAAAGAAAATGAAAATGTTGTATTTCTTTGAGAGAATACTCTTCTTTCTGAATTGACTGTGAGTCCACTGCAAAATAAAATACATTAGAAATTGTATTACGATCCAAAAATTATTATCTTTTTAATTTGATAGTTAAAATTTTCCTTAAATAAATGTTTAAATTCTTGTAAAAATATAGATAAAAGAAACTTGATTCTTAATTTTTTTTAAAAATTAGGATAGGGTGAGAAGAATACTCGTCATTTAGAAAATAACCCTCAACAATGATTTATTAATAATAACTAATAATATAAAGACATTGATAATACTCAATATAAAGATTATAATAGCAATTAATGATCCGCCTGATAAATCTTTAAAAAAAGAAACAGTAAATATCCAAAGTATACATATATTCGATGGGACCCTACCATCAGATTCGATATTACTACCCTAACCAAAAAAAAAAAGAGAGACGAAAATGTTAAAACCCTTTCTAGTGATTAATAAAATAAAAAATAGATAAAATAGAGACCAAATTTCCATTTAAAGGGTAATTAGATGTAACTTAAAACAAGAATATAATTCAAGTTGAATGATGGGTGTATATAAAATAAAATGAGTAGCTGTATAATTTAAATTATCGTCGGCAACAGAAAAAAAGGCGGCATATTAAAATAAGTAATCTACGCTGATTTGTAGTCACAATCGTAGTGTTTGCAAAAGTTGCTAAATACTGATATCAAAAATACTGTCTCTCGAACAAATCATTCTCTTCCTCTAAGTATCTCAACAACTTTTGTAAGTCTTAAAAATGCATCTTCAACCCTTTTACGAAAAAAACGTAAATAAAATAATTTTTTACAATAAGAGAAAAATAAGGTTTAAAATAAATCTTTAAAATAAATATTTTTGGCCCGAAAATATTTTTTTAAATTTCGTAAAAGGATCAAATGCCTTATTCTATTGTAAAAGACAGTAAAGTCTCTAAATTTCACGAAGGCACATTTCGTGAAATTACTTTAAAAAATATTCGCTAAATTGAGGTGGAATTTCCTTGATAGGCAATTCTGGAATGTCGAAGTTTTCCTAGTTAGATTTTTCATTTCGAAAAATCTTACAAATTCAAGAAGATTAAAATTAATTATTTTCTTTCATTGTCTTATTGAGCTTAGATTTGTAAGATTTTTAAAACGAATCCCTAGCTTATTGTACTTGAAGTAATCTCTGTTGCTTGTTAAAGACATTGTAAAATGTTCTTATTTTCATTAAATCTCATAAGATCCAGGCACTGTTTTATGCTCATTAATACTAATCAATTATTTCCCGAAACCTAGTTTCAAGTTAAAAAATAAAACATTAAATTTCGTTCAGAAAATAAAATCTTCTCGTTTGATTATTTCGGTAATCATATTTCAGTATCAAATATTTAAAAGATTCAATAACCTGGCATAAATTTTGTTCATTAGTATTTTCTACGCTGTTTTCTTTTAGATTCGTTCACTTGTTTTTTAGTATCACCTCCCAATAAGTATATTTTTTATTCTTAAATCTGCTAGCATCTTGTTATCATTAAAGATTAAATTTACCCTACTTAAATTAAAGGACGATTCGAGGGTTCGACACCACTTGCAAATGATAAGTAATAAATAATAAAAATAAACTTAAAAAGAAATAAAATAAAAATTGTCATTTACCATCTTTCGAGTAAGATATAAATTCAGTATGATTGTAGAGCAGATTTTTTAAATTAACTAATCGCTTTCAAAGCATCGGTCGTAAACTGCTTAAAAAAAAAATTAAAATCACTAAAAATATCTCACTCGAAAATCCCAATTGATTCCTCCAACCACTTATAATAATAAAAAAAAAGAAACCAGCCCTTAAACTCTAATAAATTCTTTGTGTACAATTCCCTTAATTGTAAGAAGGAATAAAAACTGGATTCGTAATTCCCGTGACGAAAAAGATCATTGGAATAATTTGTAATTTGTAATCTAATTTCACTTATTATTCCAAATTTGTAATTTTCAGATAAATGTTTTAAGTAAACTGTTTATTTCATTCATAAATAATTTGATTGGCTGAATGAAATATTTTCCATCGGTAGAAAATTCGAATCCAAATGTAATTAAATTAAAAATTGCAAACTACATATTGAGCCCAGCTCTCTAGAAAAAAATCACAAGAAAATAAATGCTGAATTCTGACTACATGCATCAAAAATCCTCTTGTCAATGAATAAATTAATTCAACTTAAAATGGAAAATTGTAGTTAAGTTACGGTTAAACCAAAATTGAAGTTCAATTTTTTTCAGCTCAATTTTTCCCAACTGGCAGAGCTGGGCAGTATTTCAAGAAAAATGTATTTTAAGTATTTTAAATACAAAATACATGTAATATATTTTAAGTATTTTAAATACAAAATACATGTAATGTAGTTTGTATTTGAAATACATTACAGGGAAAATACAATATAACCAATGAATAAGTAAAATACAAACTAGGTACATTTAAATATTTTTGTTTTTATTTGAGCCTTGAATTATTTGGAATTCACAATGAACTCTTTGAAATTCAACATGAATTCATTGGAATTTAATTTTGAATTCTTTGGAATTCACTGAGTATTTTGGAATTCAATGTTAATTACAAAGAATTATAACGAATTCAAGGTGAATTTTGAAGAATTCCAAAGACTTTCTAGCGAATTCCGAAGAGTTCAATGTGAATCCTAAAAAATTCACGATGAATGCCAAAGAATTTCAAAGAATTCAAGGTGCATTTCGAAAAATCTCAAAGAATTCATAACTAAATTTTAAACAATTCCAATGAATTCGTGGTATATTCCGCAGAATTCCAACAAACTCAAGGTGAATTTGGAAGAATGCACAAAGAATTCCTGATGAATTCCAAAGAATTCAAGGTTAATTTCGAGGAATCCCAAAGAAATTATTATTAAATTCAAAAGAATTTCAATAAATTTATCGTGAACTCCGAAGAATTCCAACAAATTCAAAGTGAATTTTGAAGAATTCCAAAGAATTTCAAAGAGTTCAAAGTTAATTTCGAAGAATCCCAAAGAATTTATAATTAAATTCTAAACAATTCCAACAAATTCGTGGTGAATTCCGAAGAGTTTATTGTGAATGCCAAAGAATTCATGACGAATTTCAAAGAATTCAAAGTTAATTTCGAAGAATCCCAAGGAATTCATAATTAAATTCCAAACAATTTCAACGAATTTATGGTGAATTCTGAAGAGTTTATTGTAAATTCCAAAGAATTCATAATGAATTTTAAAGAACTTCAAAGAATTCAAAGTTAATTTCAAAGAACTTCAAAGAATTCAAAGTTAATTTCAAAGAATCACAAGGAATTCATAATTAAATTCCAAATAATTCCAACGAATTCATAATTAAATTCCAAACAATTCAAACGAATTGATGGTGAATTCTGAAGAGTTTATTGTGAATTCTAAAGAATTCATGATGAATTTTAAAGAATTTCAAAGAATTCAAAGTAAATTTCGAAGAATCTTAAAGAATTCATAATTAAATTCCAAAGAACTCCTATAAATTTATGATGATTTCCGAAGAATTCCAACCAATTCAAGGTGAATTTTGAATACTTTAAAAAAACTCAAAGGTAATTTCGAATAATCCCAAAGAATTCATAATTAAATTCCAAACAATTCCAACGAATTCATGGTGAATTTCGAAGAGTTGATTGTGAATTCCACAGAATTCATTATGAACTTCAACGAATTCAAGGGGAATTTCGAAGAATCTCAAAGAATTATTAATTAAATTACAATGAATTTATGATGAATTCCGAAGAATTCCAACCAATTCAAGGTGAATTTTGAAGAATTTCAAAGAACTCAAAGGTAATTTCGAAGAATCCCAAAGAATTCATAATTAAACTCCAAATAATTCCAACGAATTAATGAATTCCAAAGAGTTCATTGTGAATTTAATGAAAGAATTTAATGAATTTAGAATGTATTTAATCTAAAATGCAAGTAAGAATTTCAGATAAAATACACAATTCTCAAATGCATTTCCAACAAAATTCAAAAATACTTAAATGTAGATGGCATTTTATTTCAAATACATTGGGTAAATTGTATTTTCCCCGCAATGTATTTCAACTACTTTATAGCGTAATACTTGCATTTTGAGGAATCTATTTGAAGTATTTTGTGCCCAGCTCTGCTAACTAGAGATTTTTTAGATGGATTCGTGACTTTCGTCAAATCTACTAGATTTCTGATGATGTCGTTTATAATGAACCGTGAGATTGCCTCTTTGTCTTGCTTTATAAGGACACTCTGGACATTGAAATGCAGGTGGTTTTCCACCACATTCGACCATTTCATGTCGACGCATTGTACTTTTCCAACGATATCCTTTTCCACAAAATCTGCACCTAAATTTTCGTTGTTGCTCATGAGGAACTCCCATATAAATTACACTCAAATCTCTCGGTTGAGGAAGGACCTCGAAAGAATCTGGAAAGACGACTTCTTGTGTTGAACGATCGTTACTTTCAAAACTATTGTTATTGTTGTTACTGCTGCTGTTGCTTCCAGAATCGAGATGACGTTCACGAGTTGAAGAATTCATCATTCCCTGCTCGCTGGTACTTCTTGCTCGATTTTTCTTCATTCCTACTTGTTTGTATTCCGAACGCAGTAATGAGAGAAGAGCTCCCATGCCTGAAACACCAGATAAAAAAGGCAAAGAAACCAAATTAAAAATAAGGCAAAACATACCAAAAAAATAAGGAAAGAAGATCGGAGTCTCAAAATTCTGATGACGTGGCGATGACTACTTACAAAATGTGTTGTTAAAGTTAGCCCTTAACCAGACCATTAAGTTTCCATCCAATAACCCAGAAA
The DNA here is from genome assembly GCA_037177015.1 of Euceroptres primus. Taxonomy (NCBI): domain Eukaryota; kingdom Metazoa; phylum Arthropoda; class Insecta; order Hymenoptera; family Figitidae; genus Euceroptres; species Euceroptres primus. Next base: position 70,011 of record JBAGKK010129108.1, read on the forward strand.
ATGCCACCCAGGATTGAAAATTTACAAGGGGTGAAAGTTATACCAGAAAAAGGAATTTTGGATAATTTTGTGACAGAGAAAGACTAAATTATTCAGATTTTGAGGTATTTTTCTAAGGTTAAGTTGAAGTTTGATGAAAAGTTCAATTTAAAATGATGGTAACTTTGGAGTTATGAAGAGAATAAAGAAGATCAACGAGAATTATTAGATTATGAGAATCTGAATCTCATATTTTTGCAATAGTCTTTCTTTGGAAAAATCTTTCTTTTCCTTCACCTCACAACCCAAAATTATTTTTTAACGATCGAAATTAAATAACTAAACATAAATAAAAAAAGGACAAATTACAATGAATTACGGACAAGTAATATCGTGTTACACTTTCTTATTGATAAATTAAGCACACATAAATATTCTAAGACAAGTCTATAAGTAGACACATACATATATTTTGTATAGTAGATTATGTATAGTAGATAATCTCGAATCTAATTTTAGAAGAATTTCGGATTGTATTTATTTTTCATTAAGTAAATTCTAGTGTAATTAATTAATTACAAAATAATAAGAGTGCTAATGGCTGGGAAGAGACTTCTTGGATTTTTCAAAACCCAAAGGATCAACAATTCCTGAAATATTTGTGAAGTTAAATTTCATAACATAATGAGAACATAATAAAAATGAATAATTTCTTAATTTAATAATAAATAATTTTCCTAACAAAAATAAATCGTGAAATAATAATAAAAATTTTTTCTTTATTAACACAAATAAAAATTCTTGGACTAAAATAAATTTTCTGCACTTTAGTGCTGGTAAGAACGACAGATGCGAGGACAGATGGCTTTTCTTTCTAAGATTTAACGAGGGATTTAAAGTATTCCATGTAGAAAAAAATTCCCAACACCTCTTGAATCCTGTCCATGACCTAAAAAAGAAAATATTACAATCAGAACATGAAAACTAAAATAAATTATAACCATAAAAAAAAGATTAGGAGTTACTTACTCGCTTGTTTTTATACTTTATACACGGAGAAAACTGGTATGGTTGTAGTAACTAAAATTTTCAAGTTGCATGCAATATGCACGCAATACCCAATGTTTTTATTGTGACATCTTTTATCTAAGTTGTTACTTCTAAATGACGTAGTTGTCACAACCACAAGCTTTTAGCTGCAGTCTTGTAGCTCCCACTACCACGCTATTTGTAGCTCTTCATCTTTCAATTGTTGCCACTTCTTTCGTGCGTAGTTGGGACTTCTCATGATATGGTTGTCACAACCACATGCTTTTAGCTGCAGGCTTATAGTTCCCACAACCACAGTGTTTGTGACGCATTCTGTTTTCATTGGTACCGCACCTTTTCTGGTGGCTGACACTTCCACCGTGTTTGTGTGCAACGAATTGAGGTGTAAGTGTGAATAAAGTGATACAGTGCTGTAACATGATTTGCGATAAGAATAGAAAATCAAGAACAAAAAGATTCAAAAATCTACGAGTTAGCGTGGACATCACAATTAGAATGTGTAGTGTTGACAGATCTTGTAACCCCATTTCCTGTCATTCTTCATCCGATGGGAAGTGATTCTTTGTATGGGACGGTCAAACACAAAATTTAAACATTTGTATATTTGTATGATCTGTATGTATTTATATTACTTGTATGATTTACATTACTTAATTTTATTTTTTGAATTTAGTTTAAGCCCAACAACATTCTGTGTATTAGATGTAAATTTATATATTGTAAGCGAAATTTGGAAACGATTTAGAGTAAGTGGAAAAATATTTCGTACAATGCAAATTTGAATAAAAATTTATGAACAATTAATTCAGAGAATTTCTTCTTCAACCAGCAATGCTGGTTGTGACAGATACATCCTATTTACGAGAACTATTCTTGTGTAGTTGTGGCAACTACATCCTATTTCCGAGAACTATTTCTGTGTGGTAGTGGTGACCACATCCTATTTACGAGAACTATTCCTGTGTGGTTGTGACAACCACATCCTATTTACGAGAACCATTCCTGTGTGGTTGTGGCAACCACATCCTATTTATGAGAACTATTCCTGTGTGGTTGTAGCAACCACACGTACTTGTACAGCAACCACAACTTATTAGTTACAACTTCCACTGTGTTGTTGTGACAACCGCAGTGTATGGTTTTGGCAACCGCACAGTGTGGTTATGACAATCACAGCGCATGGCTGTGGTAACTACTCAGTGTAGACCTTGTAACTAGACTCTTACCACAGTTGTAGTTGGACCATATTTTACTATTTTTTGTGGTTGTGACAAACCATATCTACGGATCTCACATCTATACAGTTTTCTCCGTGTATATTGGTCCGATTGACATGCCATTTTAAATGTAGATGCACGGAGAAAACTGTATAGATGTTAGATTCGTAGATATGGTTGTCACAACTAGGGTTGTAAAGTTTCATGAAACTTTGGCCAAATGAAAAGTTTCATGAAACTTTTGAAACGTTTCAAAGTTTCCAAAGTTTCATACATTAAGGCGGGAAAATTCAAAATAACAAAAAAGTACTATAAAGTTTAAACATTTAATAGATAATAGAATAGTATGTTTCATGTTTCGTAACACAAACAAAATGTTTTATATAATTTAAATGAATAAA
>JBAGKK010129109.1:0-47484 GCA_037177015.1 Euceroptres primus
TCATTTTTTTGAAAATCGAGCTTTTCCCATTTAAAACCCCATGTTAATTTCAAACGCCCGGGGGCACGGGTTAACGTCGAAAAAAAAAAAAAAAAATTACGGAATTTCTTTTTCCGGAAAACGTAAAAAATGGGGGGCGTTTCTCGACAAAAATCGAAAGTCGAATTTTTACAGGTATAAATTTGGACCACCCTATTGAGCACATGCTAAGAAAAACATGTAAGGAGAAAAAACATAGGAGACTTTTTGAGGAAGATAAAATTATATTATAGAAAAAATGGCAGAAAGTTCTGGAAAATTAGCGAAGATTGTGAAGTATTTTGCATAAAATATTCTTGCACATTCTAAAAGATTCTAAAATTTTATGGAAGAATCCAGAAGATTCTAGAAGGTTATGAAATGTATTGGAAGAATCCAAAGATTCTCGAAGACTCTACAAGATTCTAGAATAGTCTAGAAAATTTTTATTTTAGAAGGTTATGAAATGTATTGGAAAAGTCCAAAGATTTTCGAAGACTAGAAAATTCTAGAATAGTCTAGATTATTTTGATGAATTTAAACAGAATTTCGGGAATTTTCGAATTTTTTTGAAGATTCTGTAAGAGTCTAAAGAAGAGTCTAGAAGACTTTAAAAGATTCCAGAAAAGTTTAGAAGATTCCAGAAGAGGATAAAATATTTTAGAGAGAATTTTCATAAATTTCAGGAAATTTTTGAATTTAGAAAATTTTGAATGAGTCTGTATACCTCTAGAAGAGTCTGGCGGAAACTAGAAGTTTTCCGAAGGTTCTAGAAAGTTCTGAAAATTCTCTGCGGGATTTTTGAAGTTTCTGGAAGAGTGTAAAAGATTTTGTGAGCCTTTTGTAGACTTTAAGGATTTTACAAAAATTTGAAAGAGTGTGAAACTGAGAAAGTTTCTGGAAGATTTCCGAATATTCTGAAATACTCTACCAAAATTTTCAAAGATTGTGTATTTTAAGGGACAATAAAAATAGGGAATCAACTTTGAACCCTGAAAACATGTAAAACATGTATGTTGATAAGTTAAATATCGATTGTTGAACAATGATGAAATTTTTAAAAAGCTTCGGCTTTTGACAATTTGAAATTAATGACGTACAAATAAAAGATTTGAAAGAAAAAAATCACCTTTCCATAGGAAAATTAAAACATTTCTAATTTAAAAATAGAAAATAATGTTTTTCTCAATGAATGAGAAATGCTCCTTTTCTAATTGGTAACAAGAGAAACGAAACGACACTGGAGACTATTGGAAATTTTTAGTTTGCAATTGGTAACAAGAGACCTCGAACCTACATATTGGAATTGAACTTAGTTATATTATTAATAAATTCTTTTTTTATTCTTCACTTTTTAATAACCGTTAAATCCGATTTCGAAAATAAATAGCAATCGTGGTGTGAAAATTTCGATCGATATCACGATCCTCAACAGCGGGCAGAATGCCAGCAATTAATAGTGATTTACGTTTTCGGTCAATATAAATTAAGATTATTATTGAGCGAACCATTTAGCCAGGATTTTAAATATCATTTCAGAAATACTTGCAACCTCTCAAGAGCCCGGAAAATGCAGGCCTCGTGGATTCAGCGACGGTCGATGAGATATTCTACCAGGTATATTTTTTCCTGATTTATTGTTTTGCATAATTCGAACATCTCTGCTGAATTTTATTAAAATCTAATTGCTGCTTTATGAATGTAAAAAGATTCCTTTAAAGAACCTTTCTTTTAGTAGATTCTTTCTAAATCATAATATCTTTATAAGAGATCTTATTTTTGATTTTTTGATTCCTATCGTCAGACTTTTCCTTATTTTTTTTCTCATGTATGACAAAAAATATTTTTCAAAAATTAAAGATAATAAATAAATGTGTTCTAGATTCCAGCAATACTCAGTCACCATGAAGTATTTCTTGAGGAATTACGAAAGCGGTTGGAAACTTGGGAACTTGGACAAACAATCGGCGATGTGTTTCTTGACGTGGTGAGTATATAGCTTGCAAGTTTCCATTACTAATATCAATAAATAATGTTTGCTTCAAATTTGTGAGTAATTTTTATATCAGTATTTTTGAGGAAGTAGTATTTCGAATTTAAGTCACACCTTTTGTATCTAGTAGAATGGATAAAAGGTGACTTCTCAAAAGCTTCAGTTTAAAAAAATTTAATCATCAATCAATTTAAAAGATGAGGAAAGGAAACTCATTTATCTTTCACTTCCAATTTGATGTTTCTAACAAGATTTTTCATTCTAGTTTATGAAACCTATAGTATTGGAAACCTACACACTCTTCCTCGATAATTGGAAATCTGCGAAAACGGCCATAAAAAATACATGCCAATCAAAACCTGCCTTTGCTCGATTTTTAGAGGTGAGTTCAAAAGATACAAATATTTCTTTTGAATTTAATAAAAATTTCAAATTCTACCCTCTCGAGAAGAAATTATTTTTTCTATAAAGTATAAAATAAGATTGAAAATTGGTTGAGAGTCAACAACTGTGTTCAATAAATTTCTAATAATTTATGACCCAACTATAGTTGGCATGTCAAGTTTTTCGCCCTGTACCACGCAAATGTATAAGCTCGAGCTGCTAGAATTAGCTTTACATATAAACAGTGGAAAGTTGGAACTCATTTTATTTTGCCGAGGCCATATTTGACAAAACCCAAATTTAGCAACTGGTGACCTCAACTTGAAACCCAGTTCCGTGAAAAGTAATTTATTTTAGCTATACTTTCCTTTAAAGTTAATCAGAATAGTTTATTTAAAAAACAAGTCCCATTCTTGCAACACTTCTTTGGCCTTAAAATTCTATTTCCTTCAATAGGCTATGGAAAGAGAGCATAAAGGAAAACTAGGATTGGATCAGCTGCTAATTAAACCTGTTCAGAAAATTCCACGATACGAGCTTTTAATTCAAAGGTTATTGAAACACACTGATTCCTCGCATCCGGATTATGAACTTCTTTCAGCTGCTCAGAAAGAAGTTCATGAATTGGTGGTGAAGATAAATTGTACAGAGAGGGAGAGTCTTGAATGGGAACAACAGCAGACGACACTGAAAGAAGTTCAGGCACTTGTCGAAGGACTTGCTGGAATAGTTGCAAATGACAGGTTGGGGATTTTATATAAAAAATTTAAATTTTTTCAAAATTATTTTTAAATTCTGAAGTATTTGATTAAAGTCATTAATTTTCAAATAATTATTTTACTTTTAGAGCCTTTATTCGCCATGATTTAGTGACGATAGCATCGAATCAAGGCACTAGGAAAGAACGAGCCCTTTTTTTGTTTTCGGACCTGCTTGTTATAACAAGCATCAAAAGAAGAAGTGGAACGATAAGGAAACCTTCGACGTGAGTCATTTTACATATTTTTAGGATATATGATAAATTTATTTATTAATTGAACTATTTTTCTAATGTTTATTCATTCTGGAGTAGAAGTTCGTGTCCTAATAGTCTGGTTGGTCTTTTGGAAGCAAACAAGTACAAAATGCTTATGAGGATTTCTTTAGACGATTTGGAGGTGATGAAAGGTAATTAGATTCTGTGATTTAAAGTGAAGAATCTTCCTGATTTGAATAGGAATAACAAGATCTTACAAACGTAAATTCCATCTGAAATGATGAAACTCGTTAATACCAATATTTATGTACCTGAAGTTTTGAACGTTCAAATAAACGAAAATTTTTTTTAAACTCAAGTTTATCTTAAAATATTGTTCTCACTACAAAATAAAAAGACAAATCATGATCTTTTTTATCGTTACATTATTTTCTTTAATAATAAACCAATGTTTTAGAACAAATTTGAGTTTCAAATAAAATTAAATAAAAATTTCGTTCATTTGAACGTTCAGAACTTCAGGCGCATCCAATAGTTACGTGAGAAAGGCCACAGCTGGGTAAACATGGTTGGTCTGCCTTAACAGATTTTCGTTCATATTTGGGTGGTAAGTTTCTACCATTATAAGACAAATTTACCGCAAGTGCCAACTTCAAAAAAATTTTTTACAAAAATTGTAAAAAATGTTGATAATTCAAAAAATTAAATTTTCTCGAAAACGACTGAATCAATTTCAATGGTTCAAATATATATCAATTCTGGCAATTAGAAAGGAATAAAAAAAATTTTTTTGGAATTTTGAAGACATTTTTTTCTATGAAAGCAATTTGGTACCGCCGCAACTTTTTTCCTATAATACACTCAAACCTTCAGTAACAACATAAATATTTTTTCGAGTGATCCCAATAGTACTTCACAGTTAAAAAAAATTATTTTATTGGCCTCTACAAAGTATGAGAGCTTACATTAAAACGAGGGGTCTTCTTAATTTTAACTTATGACTCTTAAATAAGACACGCTTAAACACGCTTTTACATAGATTTTACTTTACATCTTGTATTTTCGATCTTTTTTGTGTGCTGTGACATTCGCCACACAGTCTAGGCAAAACCACTTTTTGTGGACAAAAGTCTGTCTACGAGCCAATTTTTAATGGATTTTGATGTTTTTTTTTAAATGATCGTAAGGCTTCCAGGTATAACGAGTCGGTGAAGAAAATTCACTTTGGCCAAACAACAATTTTTTATTTTATAACAAAGTAAACAATATTTTTTTCCTAACTTTTCAGATGTACCTTTTTTTTAAGATCTTCAAATTGACTAAAAAAGAGTTTAAGTCAGTATAATAACTATATAGCAACAATTTCCAGTCAGTTAGAATAGGAAAAAAAATTATTTATAATATTTTAAACAAATTAATGAACAAAAGTCATTTTCTCGTGATTCGCAATGATTAATTGTTTGAAATTCATAGTTTTTATATAAAATATGAAATTAATGCCTAATTGCGATAAGTTAAGAATAGCTGCTGTTTGAAAATTATTTAAACAATTTTTATAAACAAATACACAGTTTTCGTATATCACAATGAATAGGCTCAATTTTTTGCAGAATCAACCAAAAATGTCTTGCCAAATACTCCTTGCTCTCACTTTTATTCAAATTAACAGCAACTGTTCATTACTTAAACAATATTTATAAACAAATTCACATTTTCAACATTATTGTACTATTGCGCCGTTAGTGTAATATTGCGCTATTTTTTTTTCTTATAAGGCTTTTATATGTATCGTTGTTATGTTACCCTTTAAATGACCCATTTGGGTCGCGGGGAATGTAATTGTAATAAATAAATAAAAAATAAATTATTCCACGAATGGGCCCAATTTTTCTCGGAACCAACTAAAAATGTATTGACAGTGACTCCTATCTGTAATTTTGTTTAAATTGATATAAAATATTAATTATTCAAACAATTTTTAAAAATAAATGCACATTTTGACCATTTTTCCAAGAATAGGCTCTATTTTCTTAGCAAAATTAACTAAAAATGTATTGCCAATGACTCTTTGCTATGATACTTTGCCAATGGACAAGAACAGTTAATTATTTAAACAATGTTTATAAACAAATGTGCATTTTGGCCACTTTTGCATAAATAGGTTTATTTTTTGTCGTGAAATAAACTAGAAATGACTCAAACTAAAAATGACTAGAAATAAACTAGAAATGACCAATGACTCCTTCTTGTCATATTTGTCCAATTAATAAAAACTGTTGATTATTTAAACAATATTTGTAAACAAATTCACAGTTTGACCATTTTTCCATGATGAAAATATTACTTTTTTTACGAAATCAACAAGAAATGTCTTGCTAATAATTCCGTCTTGTCATATTTTTCTAATTAAGAAAAAGTGTTGAGATACGAAACCCAATAAATAGATAATTTGATAAGCCAATAACCAAAAGCCCATCACACCTTTCATTAACACATATATAATGACATTGGTTTTTTAGTTAATTCCGCAAAAAAATATTTAATTTGGAAAAATGGTTAAACTGTGAATTTGCTAATAAATATTGTTTAAATAATCAACAGTTTTTGTTAATTGGACAAATATGACAAGAAAGAGTCATTGGTAAGACATTTCCAGTTTATTCCACGAAAAAAAAGAAGCCTATTCATGTAAAAGGGACCAAAATGTACATTTTTTAAAAAAAATTGTTTAAATAATTAACTTTTCTTGTCCATTGACAAAGTATCATAGGAAATAGTCATTGTAAATATATTTTTAGTTGATTGCGCTAAGAAAATGGAGCCTGTTCATGGAAAAATGGTCAAAATGTGCATTTATTTACAAAAATTCTTTAAATAATTAATCTTTCTTATCAATTTAAACCAAATTATACGTAGTAGTCACTGGCAATACATTTTTAGTTGGTTCCGCAAGAAAAATTGAGCCTATTCGTGGACTAATGTTGAGAATGTGAATTTGTTTATAAATATTGTTTAAATAATTAACAGTTGTTGTTAATTTGAAAAAAGTGACAGCAAGGCGACTTTGACAAGACATTTTTGGTCGATTCTGCAAAAAAATTGAGCCTATTCATTGTGACATACGAAAACTGCGAATTTGTTTATAGAAATTGTCTAAATAATTGTCAAACAGCAGCTTTTCTTAACTTATCGCAATTAGGCATTAATTTCTCTCATATTTTATATAAAAAATATGAATTTCAAATAACTAATCATTGTGAATCACGAGAAAATGGCTTTTGTTCATTAATTTGTTTAAAATATTATAAACAATTTTTTTCTTACTCTAATCCATTGGAAATTGTCGCTAAATAGCTATTACACTGACTTAAGCTCTTTTTGAGTCAATTTGAAGATCTTAAAAAAAAGGTACATCTGAAAAGTTAGGAAAAAAATATTGTTTGTTTTTTTGTTAAATAAAAAATTTGTGTTTCAGCTATGGCCTTTCAAAGACTAATAACGAAAATTGATTTCAGCCAAGGATGAAAATTTGCGAAGAATGGCTCGAGAAGTGGACCATTTGCGAGAAGACTGTGCGACTCTAACTCATCTTCAGGAACTAACAGCGACCTTACACGGAGCAAAACAACAGCTGGAGGACTTGATAAAAGAATTATTGGGTCAGGCACAGAGACAATTAGCAGAAAGAAATGCCGCACATTCCCAGTTGGCATGCCTGGAACTTACTCTTAATACCCAGTAAGTGCAGTCCTTCAATGGCAAACTAAAAAAGAAAAATCTATCTTCCATCTCTTTAAGATCCAACCAAAGATTAAAAATTGATGTTTGCTTTCAGAGCAGGAGTCGAGAACATTTCCATTATGTTTACCAAGCCGGACAAAAGAGCGAGCTGGGAGGAGAGTTTCAACGAAGCCAAGCAAAAGTTGGGTAAGTGGTTTCTCTAGGAATAGCGAGTTTTTTCAAAATCGGAAAATCAAAAAGCATTTTGAATTGGAGTCGCACTTGAATCTCTTAAACCAACAAAAATTTCAGCCTTGTCGGCTGACAGGAGACCTTGCCCCGAATTCGTAGGACCTTTGCCAATTCGAAAGACTCGAGCTGGCCTTCAATTTACATGTGCTGCACCCACCTTGGTCAACGAGCAAGGAACAAGGGATGTGTGGGTCTGCAATAGTGATGGATACGTGGGTCAAGTTTGCGTCTTGAGTCTCAGTCCAGAGCCACCGCAAGTCACCTCTTGCAATGGGGTTTGCAATGCTAGAATTCTTTGCGTTGCTGGCATTCCTGCTGCTACAGCTGGGTAAGAAGATTTATTTTTCTCTCAAGCTTTCACAAATTAAAAAATTATTCCCTTCTAATTTATTGCCGTCTGAAAAAGATATTTTTGTTCCAGATCAAATTCCAGTTTACCCAACAATAGTACCTTTGTGAATAATAAAAGCGGTATTAGTATTTCGATTCAAGATACGGACACGAGTAGTGGAAATATTCAACTAGACAGGTTGGTGATTTATCAGGCTTTAGTGTTTGCTTTATTGGAACTGTAGACTCAATATTAGATTGTAATTCTGATGAAATTTGCTTTTGTTGGAACTATATTGGCTCTTTGAAATTCTGGTCTTACATTGTTAAATAAGGGAATTAAGGAAGTTAGGAGACTTCTTTTGCAACTTGTGTTGTATTCTTTACTCAAGAGACTATGAGGGACGCTGAAAGAGGTCAATGAACGATCCTTAAAGAGGAACTACTAACCGATACCCTGATCCTTTTACAGTAGTTCGAGCTCCGATGATTCGGATTCTGACGACATTCCATGCGCGGACGCAGCCAGCACCTCTTTGGGAGGCGATGTGTCTAGTATCGATGGAGCAACCATCGAGGAAGACTTTAATCAGCCCACCATGTGGTTGGGAACTGAGGATGGTTGCATCCATGTCTACAATTGTAGCGACAACATCAGAATTAAGAAAAATAAGGTCAAAATTCAACATGGCAGTAGTGTCCACTGCATAATGTAAGAATTCTACAATTTCTTCCATCAGTGTTGTATTTGTAATAGAGGCCAAAAAGACCCATGGCCTAGGGCGGCAGAATTTTCAGGGCGACTCGGCGAGCTTAGCTTTTTTTTACTTATCAAATTTTCAAATAGGAATAGAAAAAGGGCGGCCCTTGTAGCGCACAGTGGGAAAGAAATGACTTTTTTGGTTCAAAATAACGTACAGCCCACAAATATTGACCGATTTGGACGTGAAAAATTTCAAAAAAAACTGAGAAAATTTTTCTGAGGGCTGTCGAGCCTGATTTTCAACTCATTTTTCATTTTTTTTTTTTGAACAAATATGACGAAAAAAATGGCCATTTTTTCTATTTGTCGTTCCCGGTGCTCGCCAATAATAGGAAAATTGTTGCAATCGCCTACGTTTAATAGAGTAACATTAGTTAAAGATGTTCCATCATGATATAATTAACAAAAAAAATTTTTATAAACAAATTATTTATTGAAAGTGTTTTTTCTATAATTTTCAATAATTTTACGTTTTTTAAGTTATATTGCAAGAAATTTGGATACTATATTGGATATTATAATGGAGAAAATTTCTCTTAAGATTATTTTTGTTGATATTAAAAACAAATTTAATAAACAAATACATTATTCGGGCATCTGTCGACGGAAAAATTCGTGTTTTTTGATATCAGTCCCTTTGATTGGGAAGTTCATGATAATTTCAGCAACATTCATAATTAATTGATAAATTTAATGATTTTTCAAAACAAATTTAATAAACAAATGCATAATTCGGGCATTTATCGACTGAAAAATTCGTTTTTTTATGTCAGTTCTTTTAATCAGAAAATTCAAGATAATTTCAGCAAAATTTCAGCAAAATCATAATCAGTTGATAAATTCTACATTTTTTCGAAACAAATACATTATTCGGGCATTTGTCGACGGAACAACTCGTTTTTTTCAATGTCAGTCCTTTTGATTGGGAACTTTATGTTAATTTTATCAACATTCATAATTATTTGATTAATTTTTTTTTTAATTTTATTTAAAAATGCGTTATTTGGGCATTTGTCTAAGGAAAAATTCGTTTTTCAATGTCATTCCTTTTAATTGGAAAGTCCATGGTAATTTCATCAACACTCATACTTAGTTGATAAATTGTATGATTTTTTTAAACAAATTTAATAAACAAATGTGTTATTTGGGCATGAACTCCATGATAATTTCAGCAACATTCATGATTATTTGATAAATTATTTGATTTTTTAAAACAAGTTTAATAGAAAAATGCATTATTTGACCATTTGTCCACAATAAAATTCTTTTTTTTTAATAAATGAAATTAATCAACTAATTACGAATGTTGCTGAAATTATCGTGATTTTCCCAATTAAAAAGACTGACATTGAAAAAAACCAGTTTTTCCGTCGTCAAATACCCGAATAATGCATTTGTTTATTAAATTTGTTTTAAAAAATCATAAAGTTTATCAACTAATTATAAATTTTTCTGAAATTATCATGAAGTTCTGAATTAAAAAGACAGATCTCGAAAAAAACGAATTTTTTCGTCGACAGATGCCCGAATAATGCATTTGTTTATTCAATTTGTTTTAAAAAATCATCAAGTTTATCAACAAATTATGAATTTTGCTGAAATTATCATGAAGTTTCTAATTAAAAGAACTGACATAGAAAAAAACGATATTTTCTGTCGACAAATGCCTGAATGATGCATTTCTTTATTAAATTTGTTTATAATATCAACAAGAATAATCTTAAGAGAAATTTTCTTCATTATAATATTGTCTCCATTCAAATTTCTTGAAATATAACTTATGAAATCGTAAAATTATTAAAAATTACAGAAAACACAATTTCAACAAATAATTTGTTTATAAAAAATTTTTTTGTTTATTATATCATGATGTATCATCTTTACCTAATGTTACTCTATAAAATGTAGGCGATTTCAACAATTTGCCTATTATTAACGAGCACCGGGAATGCCATATAGAAAAAATAGCCACTTTTTTCGTCATATTTGTTTATTTATAAAAAATTGCAAAACTATATAAAAAATCAGGCTCGATAGCTCTCTGAAAAATTTTATCAGCTTTTTTCAAATTTTTTACGTTCAAATCGGTCAATATTTTTGGACTGTACGTTATTTTGAACCAAAAAAGTCATTTTTTCCCACCGTGCAGTAAGGCCTAGGGTGGCCCACACTGGGGTGTAATAAAAAAACGAGGTTCAAAATGACATTTAGAACGCAATTATGCACCGATTTCAGTTTTTTTTTTAAATTCAGGACTAAATTCTTCAGAGATTGGTAAGAGTAGATTTTTAATTTTTTTGTTTATTTAATTTTTATGTTAAGACAAATAGCAAAATAAATGTCAATTTTTTTAATTTCATTTTTATCTTCTAGAAAAATTTTTTCTTATACTTGTTGTCGCTTAGATTCAATTCACAAAGGTACAAGAAATGAAAAAATTGTTAACTTGTAAATTTAATTATTATAAACAAATTGTATCAACAAATAATCGATATTAGGGGTTATTCGCCTTCAAAAAATATTTCTGCTCTGAAATTGCTTGCTTTCATTGTTAAGATGATACATGGCCATTAAAATTTAAGATTAGATGTTGTTAATTAATTCTATAAACAAATTATATAAATAAATGGACATCGCAGACATTTATAGGCAGAAAGAAATCGTTTTTTCTTCTAGTCTTTTTTAAATTACATTATCAATGATTTTTTCTGAAAAAATTTTGCCATTCATCAATATTTGTTTATTTTATAAACAAATTCACATTTTAGGCGTTTTTAAGCCAAAAGAAATCAATTTTTCTTCTGATCTTATTGAAATTATATTGTCAATAATTATATTGTCAATAAAATTATTGTCAATTATATTGTCAATAAAAATAATAAAAGAATAAATCATTTCTTCTTGACAGTAAATGACCGCAATGTACATTTGTTTATAAAATAAACGATTAGTGATGCATAGCAAAATTTTTCCAGAAAACATCATTCACAATATAATTTTAACAAGTTTAGAAGAAAAAACTATTTCTTTTCGCTTAGAAACGCCTAAAATTTGCATTTGTTTATATAATTTGTTTATAAAATAAACAAATATTGATGAATGGTAAAATTTTTCAGAAAACATAATTGTTAATATAATTACAACAAGACTAGAAGAAAAAACGATTTTTTCGGCCTATAAATGTCTGCGATGTATATTTGTTTATATAATTTGTTTATGGAATTAATTAATAACATTCAATCTTAAATTTTAATGGCCACGTATCATCCTAACGATGAAAGCAATCAATTTCAGAGTAAAATATACTTTCAAGACGAATAACCCCTAATGTCGATTATTTGGTAATACAATTTGTTTATAACAATTAAATTTACAAGTTAACAATTTTTTTTCTTTTTTTATACCTCTGTGCATTGAATTTAAGTGACAAGTATATGAAAAAATTTTTCTAAGAGATGAAAAATGAAATTCAAAAAAACGACATTTCTTTCGCTATTTGTATCAACATAAAAATTAAACAAAAAAATCAAAAATCTACTCTCACTGAAGAATTTAGTCCTGAATTTGTCCAAAAAAAATCTAAAATTGGTGCATAATTGCGTCTTTCATTATATTTGGATAAAAATGAGTCACTAAAAAGGAGTCAATAATTTCCTACTTATAACGCACTTTCATTATATTAAAGTCAGGGATCACAGCCATTAAGTAGTTCAATTTTAGGGGAAATAGAGGGATATATTTTCAAAAAAAGGGATTAAAAATACCAGGGGAGTAAATAAATATTAATGAATGGAATGTTTATAGAAGCAGGAAAAAAAATTAATTTAAATGCATTTTGGAAGAGGCATCAATAAATTTCTTTGAAAAAATTAGTTGGAGTCAAAATTATTTGTCTAATAATAATTATTTGGCATTTTGTGTTTTTTCATCATTCATCATTTTTATCCAATCTTAATGAACAATAACTCATTTTGTTCATTGGAACATTCTCTACAATTTTTTGTTGAATTTTATTTTTAAAAATTTGTTTATGCTCTGTTAAATAAACAAATGTTGTTTATAAATTCTCAAAAAATTCGTTTTAATAAAATTCAGCGAACAGAATTGTTGAAAATATTCCAATGAACAAAAATGAGCTATTGTTCATTCAAATTGGATAAAAATTGTTTAGTAAGGTTAAAGAAAAAACATAAAACGTCAAATAAAAATTATTAAACAAATAATTCTGACACAAAATAATTTTTCCTAAGAAATGTATATTATTTACTTTTATAATCAAACTTAGTTTTATAGTCTTTAACTTTATAATTAAATTTAGTTCTAATTTAATGAAACTATTAACTTAATATATAATTTATTTTATTTTATAATTTAATTTCATAATTATTTAAAATCAAACTATACAATTTAATTTACTATAAATTTCAGTTTTATTATAATATTATATTATATTACTGCCTCTTCCAAAATGCACTGAAAGTAAATTAGGTTGTTTTTCCCTACTTCTATAAACCGTTGAAATTAATGTCAAGGGGTCGAACCATGAGATATTTTCTTCCTAACTGGGAAAAGAATCAAAAATAATTTTTTAATAGTAGATTTGAAAATTTCACGGTTACAGTGCAAAAATGAATTTATTGTTTAACTTTAAAAAAAGTAGTTAAAGTGTATTTTAAATCTGAGTAAATTTGATGATATAATGAGTAAATAGAACTAGTAATGAGTAATGTATAGAACTCCTAAAAATAAAACCAAGAGGGATAGGATAGGATTTTAAATTTGATTTTAAACTAATTTAAATTTCTTAAATTTTAGTAATGAGTAGATAGAAATAAAGTAAATTAAAAGTTTTTTAAATAGATAAAAAAATTTAAACCATATTCAAAACTTTATTTTTAAGTGATAGAAAAATAAATTAATAATATTTGACAGCAAGGGCCATCCTCAAACGTAATAAATTTCTATTTATGATAATTCTTGAAAAAAAACATAAAAACTTCGAAAAAAAGGTAGAAATATCTCAATTTAAGGGATTTTAGGGGATTTTGAGAAAAATAGGGGGAAAAAGGGGAATTCGGTACTGACTGTGATCCCTGTAATGTATTCTCCCATCTTTTAAAAAAGGTTTGATTCCAATCGATTCATAAAATTCTATAGGGGAAATTTAACATCAAAGTTGAAAGTGTCAGATAGCGTTTCGAGAAAATCGCAGTTAAAAACTTATCACAAGTTTAAAAGATTCAAGCTAAACTTCTTAATTTAGTAAATTATATGTAGTTCCAAATTTTTGTTTCACAGTTAAAACGTTTTTTACTCCTAATACTTTTAAAGATTAAAGGTTTTTAATTTTTACTTTTTAAAAGCTATGGAAAATATCGATGCTAGAAGGTATCTATTTATCTCTCATTCTATTTTAATCCAGATCGACCTCTTTATACGAGGTATAAATTTAAACCCTTTTACAGGAAACTGTACATGCACAAGGTCATCCTTTTATTTTTAATTATTTATATTTTCCGGCAGGAAGTAAAAAGAACCGATAATTAATTTTAAATAAATTATTTTCTGAAATATTTGACATTTTTATTAAATCTAAAAATTGATTTCATTTTTCCATCTTTCCAAAAGTTAATTTAAGATTCAAAATTAAATCCTCATTCAAAATAAGTTAACCGAAAGTTTTCTTTTCTAGTTATCTGGATAACAAAGTCTTTGTGTCCTTGGCGAATGGCGATGTCACAGTTTATTCAAGAGACCAAAGTAAGCGAATAATCAAATAAAAAAATCTCCATAATGTTCAGAAAATAAATTTGGATAGTTAAAATGAAAATCTAATTTTTTCAGCCGGAATATGGAACATAGCAGATCCAATGACCGTTTCGGTCAGTACAGTCGCTTCCCCTGTTACCAAAATGCTTCCAGTATCTGGAAAGCTATGGTGTGGTTGTCACAACACCATTAAAGTCTTAAACACCTACTCGTTGGATATCGAACACACTTTTACAGTAAATAACGATGCTAGTCGATCGGTATCCTGTATGGCGAGTTCAGGAGGACTTGGAGTTTGGATTTCCCTTCACAATAGTGCAGTATTAAAACTGTTTCATGCAAGCAGCTACGAGTGTTTATCTGATATCAATATTGCCCCAGCAGTGACGAAAATGCTTGCCAGTAAGTTTCAAATCTGCTTTCAAATCAGGATTTTAAAAGATTAATTTAATTCTTAAATGACGACTAAAATTTCATTCTAGTATCCAGATTGATAAAAAATTCCTGAAGGTTTCTATCGATCTCAACTAATTTCAACTATTTCAACTATCTCAACTAATTTAATTAGATATCTAATGCTCTAGAAATTTATATTTGTCTCCTATAATAAAATTCTAAAATTCTTTTTAAATAAAAATAATTGTGTGAAATTTATTTTAACGAAAACATTAATCTTGTTGCAGGTTGCGATGACATAATTCGACAACATAAAGCTGCTTGCTTGAGGGTTACTGCTCTTTTGGCCTGTAACGAATTATTGTGGATTGGAACGAGTGCAGGAGTACTTTTAACAATGCCTATTCCTCATATTAAGCCTTCCACCCAAAGGATGTCTCAGCTTCCGATAGTAACAGGTGAATAATTAGTTTTAATTCTTAAAAGTTTCCACGGTTTAAAAGTTAGGTTTAAAATTTTGAAACCCCCAAAGAAGTAATATTGAAGCTTGGAAGCTTCGAAGTTGACTTTCAAATTTTGTAAATAAAAATAAGTAATATTGAAGCTTGGAAGCTTCGAAGTTGACTTTCGAATTTTGTAAATAAAAATATAGGACTTCTATTTTTATCGAGTTAAATTAATAAAGTACTCTTTCTTTAACACTATGGCAGAATTGGAATTTTGTTTTTAATTTTACATAGTTTCGAGAAGTGCTTCTCGATTTAATACACACCTTTTTATTTGAGAACAATTTCCTAAAGCTCTCCGATTCTCGCCTGAGAAGTTAAGAAAGGATTCTGAGAACATTTAGAAGAATGTTATTCGATTTCTATAAATTCAATACCTTACAGAATCAAGATAGAATTTCTTACTTACAAAATTGCTTCCCATTATTTAACTCCTTTAAGGAATTAAAAGTCGAACAACAAGCATGAAGAAACAGTTTGAGATTTCAATTACGAAAGCATTTCGTGTTAAAGCGAAAAGAGACTGTAGTGGAATGAAATATTTTTATAATCACTACTAGGAATCCGACTTCAGCCAGTGATTTGCAATTTCTAGACAACAAATTACAACCTAACTCCGTGTCGGTTTGGACTATTCGTTCTGCGATATGATGGAGTTAGGAGTGACTTTAAAAACCTACTTACCGTCGCGAATTCCCTCGTCGGAGCGATGGCACCATAGCCTCTTCTGGGCCAGCCCTCCTTCCTGTCCTTCAGTCCTATAAAAGAAGCACATTTAGTTAGAAATACATTTTTAAACAATAATTAATTCAAATAATAACTGTCTCAAGTTGATTTGCCCAATCTTCAATTTGATCAAAGTATTTCTAAATTCAAATTTTTCTGTAGCAACCAGTGATTAATATTTTAATCCTCAATGGCTTAAAAACTTTATATTCTAATAAATGATACTTTTAATTTAAAAAATAGTATTTTACCTGCATCAAGTAGTGTTGAAGGCCTGATCGCTTTCCTAGCGCTCATTCGAAGTCCAGTACACTCACATTACAACACAACGCATTAGAACTGGGCATTAATTTCAAAAATATTTCAATATTTCATGAATTTATAACATAATGTTAAATAAAATATAAATTATAAATACGAATCCAAAGTTCCCAAATTTCTTTAATGTAATTAAATTTAGAAAATTAATGAGAAAGTTACATATGAGTAATAAAGTAATAAAGTTAATGAGTAATAAAGTTAAAGTTATAAATTGTGACATAGGTGTATAGTCTTTTATCACCTTTTACAGAAAATAAATAGAATCCTCTAGTTTAAAAACCAATCAAAAAGTAAATTTGTGTCATCGTATATTTACTTTAAAATCTGATTTATTGAATTCCGTCATGAAAATATTTTTGATCCAATTCTGTATTAAACTCGCGATAAAATAAATAGAATATGTATGCAGTTCACATTCTAATCGCTACACCCACGAACACCTGAAAAACAAAGAGAAGAACATATTTTTATTCGCAGAATATTACATAAACTAAAGAGAAGAATAAATAAAATTATTCTATAATACAAATAACAGAAAAAATAAAATTGTTTTTCTTTTAAAATGAGACAAAGCCAAGTAGAATTACCTAAGTGTAAATATTTTATTTGCAATACATTTTTCTGAGAAAGGACCACTGTCGATTTTCGATGAGGGTCAACTTTTACCTGAAACTAACCCTCTTCAAAAGGATATAAAAACAAATGCCACCTCCAAAGAAAAGGGGAAAATTCTAATTATTGAGAAGGCTTCCATAGATTTCATGGGCCACTTTTTTCAAAAAGGGGAAATTTGGCATTTTTGCCATCGTTTCCATAGATTTCACGGGCCACTTTTTCCAAAAAGGGGAGATTTGGCATTTTTGCCATCGTTGTTGCATTTTTCTAAGTTCAATAATATTTCTAATTGATTCCCACGACCAGCAGACGCTGATTTATAACAAGGAGACTCTAAGCAAATATCCCCAACAAAGAAAAGGGAATGCTTTTAATTATTGAGAAAGCCCCGATTTTATTTCATTGGCCACTTTTCCAAAAAGTGTAAGTTTGGCGCTTCTGCCAGCGTCATTGCACTTTTCTAAGTTAAATAAAATTTTTGAATGATCTTGACGTCCAACAAAAGTTGATTTGTAACAAGTTGGCTCTTATCAAACAACCGGAGAAAAAAAAGAGGAAATTTTTAATTATTGAGAAAGCCCTGATTTATTTCATATTGTCCGCTTTTTCCCAAAAGTGGAAATTTGGCATTTTTGGCTGTTGCTTTTTTCTAAGGTTGCTGATATTTTTAATTGATCCTGCTATCCAGCAAACATAAAGTAACATAGAGACGCGTATCAAATAACCACCACAAAGGAATAGGAAAATTTTTAATTATTCAGAAATCACTGATTGAGATTATTATAATTTTGTAATATTATAAGTTTATATAATTATAATTATAACGATTGAGTTATAATTATAATTTGTTGAATCAAAAAAAATTTCTGAACTCTTTCCAGGGTTTTCCTGACTTTCTCTGACCCTTTTTAAATTCCCTGACTTTCCAGAATTCCCTGACCAGTAGCAACCCTGAAAGTGGAAATAAGTAGATTCTGCCATTAAATTTAAAAAATCTTGAACTGGCATAAAATTCCCGAGGTTTTCTCAGTTAATCCAAATGCCTGGTTTTTTCCGATTTCCGGGTCCGCTGGACACGCTAATTCAATCAAATAATAAATATCTCTAGTTGGTTTATCAATTCTTAATTTAATCAAAATATTTTTTAGTCATATTTTTCGAAGCAACCAATGTTTAATATTTTCATCCTAAAGGACGTAAATCCTATATATTCTAATAAATGATCCCTTTTATTAAAAACTAGTATTTTACCTGTATAGAATTGTGTTGACTGCATGATCGCTTTCCTAGCGTTTATCCAAAATCCAATGTACTCACAATCACATTAGAATTGGGCATTAATTTAAAAAATATTTTAATATTTCATGAATTAATAAAATAATGTTAAATAAAATATGCATTATAAATACGATTCCAAAATTCAAGAATTTTTCTAAGGAAATTAAATTAGTTTACTCTTAGAAAATTATTGAGAAAATTAAATATGAGTAATAAGATTAAAATTATAAATTGTGACAGAAGTATAATCTTCTATCACCTTTTACATAAAATAAGTAGAATTTTTTATAGTTTAAAAACCTAGTAAAAAGTAAAGTAAATGTCATTGTAACTTTGCTTTCAACAGTAATTGAATAATGTAATTAAAATATTTTTTATCCAATTCTGTATTACACTCGCGATAGTAAAAGCTACGAACACCTGAAGCACAAAAAGCAAAACATATTTTTAGTACACAGAAGAATAAATAAGTTATGTAAATAGAAGTATAAATAAACCTAATCCATAATATAAATAGCAGCTGAAATAAATATTTGAAATCTTTTTAAATGAGACAAAGCCAAGTAGAATTACATAGGTGTAAATATGTATAATTGTATAAGCAATAAATTTTCCTCAGAAATGACCCCTTTGCTGGTTTTCGATGAGGATCAAGTTTTACCTGGGACTGAACTTCTCTAGAAGGGTGCAAAAACAAATGCCTTAAATATAATGGCAAGAATTTTCAATAAATGCATGTAAACAAAACAAAATCGTAAAAGCTACTCGAACACAAAACTATCAATCTCTAAAGGCGGGGAAATGACCAACAATGGCCACAATTGCATTGACGTAACCTAACTTTTGCCAATTGCAAATTTTTACTCCCACTGTCTTTTTCTTGTAAAATTTTTGCTTTTACTCACCAATTTTGTTGGCCTGAAGAGCCAAATGATGCTTCTTGTTAAGAAAATGAAGTCCACCGACCAATAATCAGCATCTATATTGCAAAGATTTTGACAAAGACGCCACTGGACAACAACCTTGATGTTTCGAAAAAACGCGAGGCACTACAAAATAACTTTAAAAAATCACTTCACACTCGAATTTGTCCCTTAGAAAACAAAATTCGCCCGATTTCTGAATCAAAACACGATGTAAACAAACTTCGTCAGCTTTTAAACGAAGGCATGGAAGGCACATGCGCCATTATCACGAAACGAGAATTCGGAAATTCCAGAACGCCGATAATCGTCACAACTACACAAATAAACGTTAAATATTCAAAATTTTTAGGAAAATTTGACTGGTTTAGACTCTAACCCAAAATTCCGGTTTTATTTTAACGAAAGTCTGTCATAATTAAACTTTTTTTGCCTAAAAACCCGGAGTACGAGGCTGCGATTTCAGCTTCACAACCCGAAGTGAGGAAACAGAATGACCAACCGCTGGACTATTTAGACAAAATTCGAACCAATTTTCAATTTACGTTTATTTAAATTCTGTGTCTCATTTTAACTTCAAAGTTGTGAAATATGAAAGCCAGGATACCTAAAGTTTATAATTCTTGCCGCTTTTTTAATTCTTAAGCGATAAAATAAACATAAATTACAAAAATTCGGAAGTTGAAATTGAGGTGGTCACGTGACATTCTGCGCATGCGAAGTGATCTCTGATAAAAGGCGGTCGAATTTAAATAATATTGCTTTAAAAACTATAATTTTATATTATTTTAAATTGCGTTTTTTATTTAATTGCTCAGACTACTTTCTTATAATTTTTAAATATCCACATTTAAATGCGCCCAGAATTTAAAATATTTAAATTTGCAAAGGAAAGTCTAAAATGTATAGTATAGTACAATAGTATAGAATAGTATAGTACAATAGTAGAGTATAGTATAGTATAGCATAATATATAAATATAGAATAGAAATGATATTTACATAATATAGAAATAGAATAGAAAATATAGAATAATATAGAAATAATATAGTATAGTATAGCATAATATAGCATAGTATAGTATAGTACAATATAGCAAAAATTGAAAATTAAAAATATTTGAATTGAAAAGTGACTTTGTTTTAAAAGTTCCAATTCAAAAACATTTCAAATTGTCAAAAGGTTCAAAACATTCTAAAATCCTTTTACGAGAAAATAATTCAAAAAATTATCCAGAGTATCCTAAAAGATAGTCTTTCAAAATTCCAGGAAAATAAAAACCCTCGTTTTTCAGAAATAATCAACTCTGAATCAAATTTAACTATTCCAATAAATGACAGTTGATTATCAAAATTTATTTTTTTGCAGGCGTTCCTCATGGGCACACTGGTCACGTGCGTTTTCTAACTTGTGTGGAGATGACAACACCTCCAAAATCTGACCCACGTCCTAAGATGAATCGTTACACCTTTGACACCAGCAAAGTTCAGCAAAATAACATCAATCATGGCAAAATCCTTGTAATATCCGGTGGTGACGGCTACGAGGATTTCCGAGGACCACAGGCTTCAGCAGAGCTTCAGGCTGGTCGAGAAGACTCCACGAATCACCTGCTGCTCTGGAAAGTTTGATACTCCTCGAACTGGCTTCGAGCCCGGAAAATAAACCCTGAACACCGGCATGACACGCCGAGTGAATCGAGTCACGTCGTTTGACAAAAGGAACTCCCAGTGGTTCTTGATAGATCCTTGGGATTCCTGAATTTGCTACTCGAGCCAATGGAAAGTACTTTGCTATTTGGAGAAAGCGATTTGCTTCCTGCTAAGTTGAGCTGGACCGCAGGATGGTTGGGAAAAGAAAAGAAGAAAGAGAGAAAAAGAAGTTTGGTAAATGGCTTGGGATCTACACTGGAAGTTAGGTCTTTAGCGAATTTCTTTGTGGGCGAAAAAGAAAGCAAATAAGGAGGTTGTTAATCTCCTAAATTGGAAGTTAATTTCCCAAGACTTGTTTGAGGAAGTTTGGTTGTTTCAGTGAAATCATCTGCCTAGTCTCAGTTTAGTAAATTCTTTACTGTCTCAGCCAACTTCCAGCTAAGTTAGTTACAATTTAAATTTGGAGATCTTAGTAAATTAAATTTCAAGATTTGTAGATTTAACTTGATCCTATTTGACAAACTATTTTATAAAACATTATTTTTATCCTAAGAGGCATGCTTTGGAAAATTAACTTGCGATCTTCTACAATAGCGAAAGATAGTTTTGACAATTAGGAGAGAGTCCTAGAATCAGGCTAGATTGATATTTATTTTTCTGCGAGATATTCAAAGTGTAGAAACGAATTGTGGCTTCGTAATGCACTGCCTGTAAATTAGGAGATACATAATTCTTCCGCATTCATCGTTTTACACAATTGTTCGTTAACTTTTAATTCAGTGATAATCAAATTTGTCATTTGGACCTTGTGATTATTTTTTTGTTAAATGCTGTACAGAAAAGAGGAGCATTTGTCAAAATGTGAAGGGCGAGAAAGCTTCTCAAGCTCTAAAACCTTGTCTGAAGTATCGTGTATCTGTATCGATCAATGTTTATATTTCTCTATTGTAATCTACAGAGGCGGCTACAACCATTTGTTGAATATTCTAGAATCATCTTTTTGAAAAGCTTCCAAATGTTGACGATTTTGAAAGAAATTAGTCGAGAGTCTGTTCCTGCCTTCAAATCAGACAATACAGATCATCGTTCATAATAATCCTCATTCTTTCTATCTAAATCTAACAACTAAATCTAATAATTAAAATGCAGTAACTGAAAGAACTTGCGCCTAAAATTCTATAAAGATGTGCCAAACGTGTAAGAGGTAGAGAATTTGCCTAAGTAGAGCTTTCTTCGTGAAACTCTTCTCGCTTTTGTTTGGGAAGTTTAATATCTTCAGCATTATAAGTTTTGAATAGAACTATTTGCAAATTGTAAACACTAGGTCGTTCCGCTAGAAAATTTTCAAATTGTAAGCCTTGGCGAAAGGAAAATTCGTGTTTAAATTCTGTACATTGTACACCGTTCTAGATGTATAAAGATTACTATAAAAAGCTGCATACATTTTTATTCAGTCTATGTAAGCAAAGCGACGATAAATTATATTTCCAACGATTCTATGTTTGTGTTTATGAACGAAGTGCATATCGGCTAAATATATTTGTACTATATATGTACCTGCTGTAGTTCCTGGATTTATTTCCCTGACATTTCCTAAAGCAAAAGTTTCAGTTTTCAAAGTAAAAAGAATCTTCAGACACTTTTATTAAAAAAGTTTTCTACTCTTAAACTCAATGATTAAGATTTAAAAGTGACCTACTTTCTAAATATAGTATTGATAAGATAAAGTATATCACGCGAATCACGACGCTCAATTACGCAGAGACATTTTGTAAACAAATAATCATTACCTAATCTTGGAAATTAATATCGATGTAAAAAGACATATTGTCATGCTTTCTACATTTATTCACGTCAATCTAGTTTGCTGAGCCATTATTTTAAATATACATCTGCAAGATATTATTAATGGTTTAAAATATATCTGTTTAACATTTGTTGTCAGTCGGTGATACACATATTGGGTAGATGATAATTATAATTATTATAATATTATAATATATTTCTCTAATCTACGAAATATGTCAATCTGAAAATACAGTTAGTAAAAAAGTTAGTGAAAAAATATATTTTTAGGTTTCATCCTAAGTTGAACAGAATTTACAAGATTTAAAGTATTCGATGAATAGAGTTTAAAATCAGAGAGATTTAAATTCCTATTTGGGTAATATAATTATTGTTTCAATGACAAAAATTAAGAAACAGTTTCAAATGTTGCTTAAGTTTTGTCAGAAATTACTTCAAATTGTTATGATGCATTAAAACAAAGTATATTGAATTGTGTAATATTAAAATGTTACACGGATACATTGATGTAAGGCTTTGATATAATGTTGGATTTGACATAATATTGAATTGTGTAATATTAAAATGTTACACGGACACATTGATGTAAGGCTTTGATATAATGTAGGATTTGATATAATGCTGATATATATTTTTGACTTAATTAAACACTGGATACATTTACTGACTAGAAGCAGATATTTAATCGCAACGTGTTATATCAGCAATGCTGATTTGCGAATCTGTCATGAAAACGAAAGTCGATTGTACTCAGCTAATAGTCGTATTTTTACATTCTCATCATATGAAGAGATATTGGTTTTATTTCAAGTGCGACGATTTCAAATTTGTTATTGACTGTAAAGAGCAGCAGCATTCAGTGAATTAAAATATTCTGAATCAGTGGCGGATCCAGAAATTGTGTGTCTCTCTTCAACACATGGGAAAGAAGGTAGGAAGAAGGGGTGATCACCCCCTCCTTCCTACCTTCTTTCCCATGTTTTGAAGGGAGACGCAATTTCTGGAACCGCCACTGTTCTGAATCAAATTATTAGAATCCTTGTTGTACTTAAATTACTCTTAATATATTACATTAATTTAATATAAACAGAATTAGAAATGTTATTTTAAATTTATTGTCCAGTTTATACGAAACGTATAATTTAACGAATGAATCAATAAAAGTTCTTCCAAATGTGAACATCACTGTCACTTGCAAAAACAAGTGAGTGGAGCTTTTTGTTCCATTTTAAAAATTATTTAATTTTCTATATCAAAACTTGTAAACTGTGAAATATTTAATGGAATGTGTCAAAAGTCTTAGCTCTTTACAATCTCAATTTTTAGATCACAATTTTTTCACATTCTATGATTTATTTTCTCCACTTGATATTAATTAATTCGTTAATAACAGCGGCAGTCATGAAAATATCTCAGTAAAGTAAAAATACTTTTAAAATATTTTGGAAATTTCGTATGTTAATATCACTTAATCTCTAATCAAGTTATTTACAATAAAAAATCTCATTATTAATTTCTTAAACATACTTTGACTAAATTGAACTAGATAGAAAGTTTTTCTGATTTTGTTTTAAATCTACGTATGCCATAAAAACTTAACTAAAAACTGAAAATACTATTTTTATTTACATTTGTAAAAATAGTAGACTTGCCGAACTTGTTAATAACACTTGCCAATAACAACTTATCGAGAAAAGTTTGTGAACCCTACCTTCTTTATAAAGCAGGGAAGAATCGAATAAAAGTCTTTAACTCATGAGAAAATGGCCAGGAGGGAATTAGTTTCTCATAAAACTTTACGATCCCTTTTCTTAGGATTCAAAAGAAACACAATTCCGACATTAATTTCCCCAAAAGAATCGCTAATTCACAAAAAGTTCCATCCCTCGAAATGGTACAATCACGTAAGCTTTAAAATCCTAAAATTTCAGTAAGTCAGAGAACTGAAGTAAGTTCCAAAAGTATAATAAAAATATTTACAGTCTCAAGAGGTAATAAAACTGTCTCATGGATTCGTATACATGTTTTTTTTTGTACTCGTAAATCATTAAAGAAAATAAAGGAAATAAAGAAATAACGGAAAAGAAATTTAAATTGAATATTTTTGAGTACAAAATAAAAGTTCAAAGTATGACTTCTTTCAGAGGGTAAAATAGTAGAGCCATTTTTAATGGCTCGGTGCAATTCAATTATTATCTAGAAGATTATGGAAAATCTATAAATATTCCTAATTCTTAAATTAGTTGAGAATTAGGAAAATTTGTGGCATTTGAAACTGATTAAAACTTTTTACCTAAATAAGCAAATAAATAGCGAATCCTCCGCTTGCCTGGATTATCAGCGATAAATGATCGCCTAATCTTGACTTTGATCAATCTTATCTTTTAAACTGCAACGGAGACTAATTGAGGTTCATGTTCCTCGCTGACTGGTGTTGATGGGGCTTCAGTAATGGGTGTCGGTGAATCTGCACTGCTGCAATGATGCTCCGTAGTTCCTGAATCAATAAATAAATTTAAAATGTTAAAATAATTTTTACTCGCCAAAGATGTTTATTTTTTTAGAGTTATTGGTCAATTTTAGAAGAACTTTAATTAAATACAGTTTCCTGGTACTTAGCTACCAGGAAACTTTTTATTGATGGGAACTTTTTTAAGGAATTAAATTAATTTGAAAAAACCTGTCATTGAAAAATATTCTAGTCTTTGTGGATTATTTGCATAACTACAAAATTATATTTCTCGGTTTTATTTTATTATTTATTTTATTGTAACAATGATAATAATGAATAAAATACCTGTGAAGGAACTCGATCGACTTCTCTGAGGCCAGCAAATGCGACAGAGTGGCTTCAATAAAACGAAACGAGGACGTCGCGTTCGCAAAATTACGTAAATGTACGGATCCAGAGTAAAGTGAATGCATAAAAGGATATCAGCTATCACATAGAATTTTCGAAGAAGTCCACGAAGTAATTTCGCACTCTCAGGTACTGTCAGTCCATACTGAGACAGTGGAATAGATATCTGAAACAAAATTCAAATTAAATTTAAATCAAAATTGGGAAATCGTTTCAACAATATTTTTAAAGTTCCTATACAATTAATTAATAATAGGTAGGTTCCTAGGTAATAGGTTCCTATACAATTTTGTAACAATATCATTAAATCAATTATTTATATTTATAATACAACATAAAATATATTGTTGAGTTAATCTAAAATTCTAAATAAGATCACTATTTAGTTTCATAGCTTAAAATAAAAAATAATTAATATAAACGAAAAGCTAAATGTCAAGAATTTTCTGAAGAATTTCCAGGCTTGGAGCCTTCAGCCTATAAAATGTTAATTGATGGCAGATAATCAAGTATCCTTTTAAGTTTATCGGTTCATTGTCATTGACATGGACAGTGCATTCAAGTTTAGTAAAAGGAACGCACATTATCGTGAGTACGCCATCGCCATTACCCTCTAGGGTATTGTTCAGCGAAATTACCCTAGTGATAAAAGAATGGCATTCAGGTTTCGTATTCTGATCAGTGTTCTTGTTGAATCCATCTAAATGCATTAAATGGACAATGATACAAAGTGTAGCTGCCAATATTAATCAGAGAACCTCTAACAGATTTAAAAATAAAAATAGAAAAGATAAAATCAACTTCCATTTCGAAGATAAACCTTTTTTTGCTAGAAAACAATTAATTAAAGGAATGGAATGTAATATTGTACAAGTATTACTTGAAAGTGTTTTGTTTTTGTTTCTTGAGATATATTCTAATCAGAAAACATGTATTTGGTTGGATAAAATCTTAACACTGTGAGCACTTCAGAATTATCATTTATTAAAGAGCTTGTGATATAACTATTTTTTACTTTGACTACGTGACAACAGACGAGTACGAATTTTTACGAAAATTGTACGTTTCAGAACTCCCAGACGTATAGATAAGGAAAAAAAGGAAGAAAGCAAAAGAATGGGGGAAAAAATAACAAGACGCATCAATTGTAATTTCTTCCGTTGTTGTCTGACCTGCGGATATCTTTTCTACTACGTGAAATGTTGGCAGAATTCTGGCTTGTTCTACTGATGCGACAGACTCAGTTCCAAGCAGCAAACAATTCAATATTAATTAATTATCTGGTTCAATTTATTATTTAATTATAATATCAAACCTCGTCTTAATCTTTATTAAATTTCTTAGAAACTTTGTAAATTAATTTTGAAATATTCAATAAGTTTTTCAACAAACTGGTGTATTCTTTCAAACTGCGTCACATCTCTAAGGGAAACGTGACTTGTTAGAGCGTGACTGCACGTGTGCAAGAAGATATAAAAATGATGGAGGGATGAAAGAAGGAAATCAATAATAATATTAGAATTTAATATCAAAGTTTGAATTAAATATAAATTAATTATTGAAATGAATTTATAAACGAATTTGCTTGTGTTTTAAAATTGAATGATAGAGAAAATCTTTATTTTTGTCAATACGACGGAATCCGTAATCGATTTTATTGAACTGAGTTATGAAAAATGCCTATATTTTTGACTCGAAAAGACCAGCTATATATACATACGAGAAAAATTATCAGTTTAGAAGATCCTTGAGGTGAATTCCCCAGGTTCCCTCCTGAATAAATCAAGCTACTTCTGTTCTACGTGAGAGAAATCATTATTGTCTTCCTGAATGTGTCCTTGAAAAAGCCTGCATTTTTGACCTTCCATGGTTCAATTTCATTGAAAAACAGCTTATCAACCCTTGTTTTGTATCAATTATTGGAAAAGACTTAAGCTATGCAAATATTTTAAACCTAAATTGAAGACGAAGCTTTCTCTTGAATATTTAATTGTCGTTATTTTTATTTGAGTTTTTTTTTTTTAGGTAAATTTATATTTGAGAAGTAAAAGATTTTTTTCTTTTTTAAATTATTTTTCAGAAGTAATCATGAAATACAAATTAAAAATTAATAAAGTAAAAGGACCGTAGATGAAATATAAAAATGTTAAAAATGGAATTAATAACTACTTTGAACGGCAATTCATGGAAGTGTTTTCGGAGCATGATTTTCAGAGAAGAATGATTTTGGAGAAGTTCAGAAGTGCGATTATTGAATTATTCAGTTTAAGAATCTTACCATTTGAGGCATCCAACACACAACGAAAGATATTGATAATACAGCCATAAGTCGAGAGAAAGCTCTTTCTTCGGCAGTAGCCACTACTTCTTGAGCTGGACCTGCGACTGTTAAAAGAGGTTTTATCCTCGATGATGCTCTTGAAATACGCCTTATATTTCCAGTACGACGACCCAGCCTGCTAAGGGCTCGAGAAACAGCCAAATTACACCATACAATGGAAAAACAGAGAAGGGTGCCTGCGAAAAAAAATTATTAAAGATTTTCTATTTCTAACAACTTCTAAATACAGCAATAGTAAATAATAAATTAAATTACGTAAATAACAATAAATTCAAGTTGTTAATTATATAAAATGCAAACTGCATATTTAATCAATGAAATAAAATATAAATTATAAATTCATGAAGCTTACATGAGATTCTAAAAATGAAGAAAGTAATTAAGAAGAAGAAATTAAGAAGAAGAAATTAAGAAGAAAGTAATTAAGAAAGAAGTTTACATGAGATGCTAAAAATTAGGAAAGTAATGTTCAATCAAAAAATAAATAAAACGTACCACAGACAAACCAAATGTAAGCGTATGCAATGTCACTAGATTTTTTGGCTTCTCTGTAGCGACAACATTCTCCGTCCTTATAATAGAGGCCAAATCCAAAAAGTGGCAAGGTAGTTAATGCCAGTGCTCCCAACCAAAGTGCCAACATGAATCGCACAATCACTGGAAATGTTACGTGCTGAAAATCACAAGATAAAAATTAATTAATTTATTTATTTATCTTAATTAAATTAATTGCTTCAAAGAAATATTTTTAAAATCCTGATAAAATCTGAGTTTTGTGTGGCACCTCTTCATTGAAACTGCAATAAATTTTGGGAGGATATAATTGTTTTTACCGTTTTAGAAAAGATGTTTATTTTTATTCAATTGAAGAAAAGTTTTCGAATTCTAACTTCACAGTTATACTGCGATTTTTACATTCTCATCACATGAGAAGGTATTATTTATAATTAGATTTTCATTAGAAAAAAAAGTTTCCACATTAGATTCTGCAGAAGTCAGTTTTTCGTTTTCTGAATTCCTTTTATCTTCCTTTGTGGAAAATTTAGTTCCATAAGTGACCTGACCTTGTAGTAAGCACACCCTCAGGCTTTTAGATTTGGGAATCAGTGAACTCTTGCTGAAGCCCAAGGCAATAATTAATTTCCTACAATGAAACATCCGAAAGAGAAGAACCCTTCATCCCTTTTTCAGGTTAAAATCGCATGGATTCTACATTTTGTTCATGACTGCTTCAAAAACTAAAACCATTTTATACAAGATTGCAAAATAAAATTGATTGATTTTGTTATTCAATCTTATCCCAATAAATCGCAAGAAACGATTTCAGTCTCCTATAATTATATAGTGGAATCTTATAATTTTGAATTTAAATACCTTCGAATGATGCAAAAAGTTTCTTTTTAAAGAAAATATATAAATAGATATTGAAGAATTTAAAATTAAATTTAATAATATACTTCCCTCAGAAATTCGATACATTTTTATTCCAGGGAGTCGTTTCTCAACCCTGATATTCAATCCTTAGCATCTTAAAGAGATATTGCGGTAGGCGAGAATTAATAAAAGGCAAAGTGAGGTGAACAGATTTATTTATTTTAATACTAACAGAATATAAAGCTTTCAGACATGTATGTATTTGTACATAACTGTTGATAACAAAATATGTTTACTCATTTTTCCACTTCGTAAACACGTCTTTTTATATAATAAATCACTTCTAAGATTGAAAGGGGGGTATTACCTTTTTTTGACATTTATGCATACTTTAAGGGTATCAACTTTTTTTAAATCGAGGGTAAAAGGGGATCATGTAAATGAAACCGAAGGTATAAAAGTGCCTGCTTTCAGGTACTCAATCAACAATGTTTGAAATACAAAAAAATTGTATTAAAATAGAAGAAAATTATTTGTAATTTGAAGTTTATAATTTAAAATTCAAAAAGAATTAGGTTTTCTTTGTTTACAATTGAAGCTGGAATGGAAATGAATACAAATTAATCATTCAACTTTAATCACAGCAATTTATGTAGCCTACTCAAAATGCAGAAGGCCAAACACAGACAGAATTCTGATTTATTTGATTAAAAAAACATATGATGGGAATTGTAAAAAATAAAACATGTTTTTATTAAAATGTGATTTAGAATTTGTGAAATAGTTGATAACTTTCTCTTTGCTTCACATTTTACTGTGAATTATAATATTTCTAGGAAACAATGAGGGTAATTAGAAACAAAAACAAAGCTTTAGTGAATTCTCTTTAGTAACCATCTCATTCTGACAATGACACCTGTTGTTTAATCTAGAGAGGATTAAATTAATTAATTGTCATACTTGAAAGTAGGAGATGCAAGTGGACGAAAATGCTGAATTACGGATGGGATGCTGGATAAGGGATGCTGGATTACGAAAATAGTTTTTTGCTTTGAAAGGGTCGTTTGGTCATTTATCACATCATGAAATATTGTTGATATTTGGTTGTAAACAAACCTCCAGTATTAATATTCGCAAATCTAATTTTACTGAAGAAAAAGCTGTAATGGATTTTGTAATCAATTATTTTTTATATCGATATGTTATATGTTGTTTGGATCTAAACACTTTCTTTTTTTAACACTAACAATGAGTCAAACTAAAAGTTCTGTGAATTTAATTAAATCAATATATTATCCAGAGTTTAGTTTTAGTATTAATACTTAGTGCTAATAAATTTTGGACATTTAGATTCTGTAATTTAATGGGTTCTTCGATATTTCTGCATCGACAGATGATGTACGTCAGGAAATATCTGGTCCATATTTTTAACACATCCTTGAAGCTTATATAAGTTTGTCCAGTTTTAGTATGAAATATACTCGTAGACACCATGTGTGGCGTCTTAAAATTACAAAGACGAGAAACGTGAATCCTATAATTTGGCAAAAAAAGATGGAATGTTATCACAAGTGAATTCACATCTACAAGTTTTACATTAAATCATGTAATCTTCTACAAATCAGAAGCCTTCCTGATTAATATACGCTGCAAAGATGAGAAACGTGTTTTTAGTAGACGTTGTACAAACTTAGATCAAAATAAAAAATTGTAGATAACATCCAATAAATTTACTAGATATCATAACTTCCAAAACATAAAAGAGTTTAAAAAATATACCCCAGAATCCATAAAGAATATATACTATTATTATCATATTAAAAATACTGCTCCTCCATTACTTCTAGTTTTTGAGAAAATAGCGCGCACGATATTTAATAATAACATTTTATAATTAAAAAGGGGTGAAACTTTAAGGTATAATTTATTTCTCAATCTTTGGTATTTTTTATACATATTTATATTTTTCATTATTCTTGACATATTGTTCAACTTATTTTGTCCCATATTAATAAATAAGTTGTCTTCAGCCTTTTAAAAATTTAAATAATAACGAGAGAATTTAAATATTATATTAAGAATCATTATGAAAGTAAGTTATTTGAAAAAAAATACTTCAGCTAACATTTGTATTCATGAGGGAAATAATCTCAAATATAATATAGAAGAAAGAAATCAAGAAATGAAAATTCCCTCACCTAAGAAAGATTTGGGAAAAAAGCATTCTTCTTTCATTTTCTAATTAAATTTAACTACAAACTAAAAAAATTGTCTATGAGTTAATATTTATAATCGCACAAAAATATTACCGATATATATATATATATATATATATATATATATCTTTTATTTTACATGACTTTTGATTGTAAATAAATGAAATGTTTTGCAATAAATTTCAAATAATTGTAATTAACAGATATACCTCACCAGATACAAATTACGCATAAATTAATCTTCACTTCCTTGAACTCTAATCATCCTCATTACCCTTTGGCCTTAAATATTTTTATTTATCAACTTACGAAAAGAGAATCTTTTATCCTAAAATATGAACAATTCGTCAGAGTGCAAACATTGGTTGATGTATTCAAGAAGAAAAATAAGATAATTCGAGATTGAATTCAGTGAAGAAATTGGTTTCTTAAATACAAATTTCAACACAATGTATTTTCAAAAACAATATTTGCAGTGAAATATGATTTATTATCGCTCTCCATTTTCGTTTGATAATAATTGAAAAAGATGTGATTTGATTGTTTCAGATTTAATTTTTTGAAAATTAATATAATTCTTGCATTTTTTATTGCTTTTAAAGTATTTCTTTTAATATATGTTTTATCTATTGATTCAATTAAGTTTTTATTCATAAAAGTAGATTGATTTAATCACATATAACAAAAAGCGATCTTGAAGACTGAAAAGATAATTTTGGTAAACAAGATCTCAGTGCCTTTGGTTTCATAACGATTACGTATTCATTGATACCTTTTCTTTACGTAAAGAATATACGTCTTTACGTAAAGAAAAAAAATGTAAAAATTTACTTAATTACTTAAGTTAATAAAAAGCTCACTGGAAACTATAATCATATATTATTTGTTTATTATATTTCGAAATTAGATATTTCTAGACAATTAGTTTATAGAAAACTAAATCTTCTACCTTTTTTAAATACAAAACTCATATCAGAAAACACTGTTTCAAAATACTTCTAGAAATGAAAGAAACAGAAAAATAGTAAAAGAAAGTTTATCCAATAATGAGTTTCGTGTCTAAGAGTTACTCTTTCTTCTTAAATCGAAGGTTTAATTCTAATCTCGATAAGTCGAGAATGGCACAGATGTGCAAGATCCTTTTTCATTTGAGATAATACAAAAATAAAACTAAAAAGTGAAAAAAATTGTTTATATTGACTTTTTTTTTCCTTTAGGAACTGTTTTGTCTGTACAAAATATTTAGGTGTTTAACGTCATTTCACCGGAGAATTAGTATGATTTTATGTGACGCAGATTTTTATTGTTTAAAGAGAGTGAGACAGAATAAAAATTAAAAGTAGGATACATCTTACGTATTTGAAAAAGAGATAACTGCTGTATGAGACAAAGATTGTAAATATGCAATAATATCAGTATTGACCTGTGAACTCAGTGGATAAAAAAGCCATGATTTAAGTATCACAATGTATAGGTATATTTCAAGTAGAACAACAAATTGCGATCAAAAAATTTTCATTTTCATTTTCAAACATATGTTTTATGTTTTAATTTATTCAAATCTTTCGTTCATTCAATAATATATAATCAATTTATTAATTTATTTCATTTGATCATAAAGAATCAGCTTGTATAAATAAAAAGAGAAGAAGAAAATAACATTCCAAGTTATTAAAATTATTAAATTGAAAAAAGATCAAGTGCATTCTTCTTTTAATTTTTTATTCGCGCGTTTTCATAATTCATGATCTTGAACTATATTTTAAGATCCTTGAATCATTGAAAAGGAAAATGAATCGTACTTCCAAGCTCACTTTTTCTGTTGAAAAGTAAATTATGCGTCTAGTAGCAATAAAAAATAAAATAGTGTTCTCTGTTCGAATTTCAAGAGCGCGTAAGAAAGTAATCACGTATTTTTGTTTGTGATGCAAGAAAACAAGAGGCCACTGAATCATAAGTCGAATCAAATGCTTATTTTTTTTATCACATCTATCAAATGAAATAAATTCTAACAAATCTCCATTACATTCAGTAAAAAAATTATATATTGTATTTGTAACATTTTTGAAACATTTATTTGATTTTATAGAGTTTTGTTTAATATTCTGAAGTGATTTCGAGATCAAAAGAAGATAAAAAGGCAGATGTACTCAATCTTGAACTTGACTTTCTTTTGCTCAAGAAGAGAGTTATAAGCTTTTTGAATGTCATGATCTTATTATGATATTTCTACTAATTTTAGATTAAAAAATTGTCCAGAAAAAGTATTTTTCTTTTGTTATAAATATTTATTTAAGATGATGAATCAGTATCTCATTTTTTAAGAGTATTAAATTAATTATTCATTAAGACCAATCCTAAGCCAATATATCTTGAGGTGATTGTCACACTTGTTCAGTTTTATGGATAATATATTCCGAGGCAAATGCGCATTGAACAGTTCATTTTCATTCTAGTTAGAGCGCCACTTATAACTATTCAAACCTCGTTTCATACTCGTAAAGATTCGCAATCGCACAACATCGAGACTCGAATTAAGTGTACCGAATAGGTTCACCCAATATGGATCCAATCTTATGAACTTATGTTTTATATATATCCACTATTAATACATTGTCTACTCATGCTGAGATAATTACTGGTCACTGACATCACAATGGGGCAAAATTGAATTATTTCAATTTTCTGTAATTCCAATTCGATACCCCAACCCCTTCCAATTTATCAGAGTATTGATGGAATCCTCCGATAAACTATTTAATTGAGGTCAGAAACATGTTGTTTTGATCTTTTCATGAAGTGAATTATCAATGAAAATATATCAATTTGATAAAAATAAAGAAAAATTTAATCAATTGATAATCAATGAATTAATCAATTACTAAGTATATAATTTATAAGTATTATAAACCTACTTTCAATTTAGATAAACAATAATTTCAATTCAAATTTACTTTTTTTTTTGAATCCTTTTCCTAATACTAACAATAAAAGCTGGAATCACAGTTCTGCCAATTCATTTTTCTTCAGGAATGTTTGATTATTTCAAGACGACCTTCATCCTAATCCTTTTGCTTTTGGATTTCAACCCCCAAAGCATATACTTCACGTTTTTTTTAAGATTATAGGAAATTGTATTTAATCTCTATATCTAATGGAAAGGGTTGATTAATTAATTTCCATTTAGATGTATATCTGCATATTTATGTCTACAATTTTGATTTTAATTCTGATTAATTTTCTTTGAGAAAATATTAATCTCTTGATCAATTAAAGAATATCTGATAAATTTGATATGTTATCATAACTGATGTCGTCGAAAACCAGATAATTTTTTCCATAATCTAATATATGTAATCACTTATAAAATTTGATTATAATTTATTTTTGCTATTAGTTTATTATTTACCTAAGTTTTTATAATGATTTTAATTAAAAATTTGAAAAAGCTTAATCAAACGTATTTCAATTTACATTTTAATAATCTATTTGGTGAATGAATATAACATTTCGGGACATTTAAAATGATATCTGGGTCTAAGACATTTAATTCCAACAAATTTAATTCAACAAATTCCACAGAGTGGAAGATTGTGTAACGAATAGGTACGATATTTCGGTGTCACTTTTCAATTAGACTTAATGAACTTTTTCTTAGATTTATGGGACCAAATAAGGAAAGAAAGAAATTCAATGTATTTTAACAAAGATAACAGTATTTTGGATCGAGACTATAAAGACAAGGGTGGATACAATTATAAGACTAAACTGAAAATAGCCAAAAGGAGACTAAAAATGGCTAAAAGAAGATAAAAAATGTATGAAGTTAAAGAAATATTAAATATTACCTTTTGATAAACGAAGGGTCTGGTTAAAGCAAGCCATCTCTCTGCAGCCATGACAATGGAAACACATCCACTGAAGAGACCAAAAAGCCTCCAAATTACACGAAGAGAACAAAAAATTCGAAATGATTTTACGCCATCCACGTAAATTGTAACGTACATTTGTACCAACATGCCCAGTAAAGCCACCAAATCGTTGGTTGCGAGACAACGAAGCATTAGAAGGTGTTTTGGATTTCTTCTCTGCAACAAAAATAGAAAATAATTTTTAAAATTAAAATATAAAAACTAGAATTACAACTTTACAACATTTCATTCTTTTTCAAAGAATCTTTTCATTCCTGCATTCAGAAAAAATTTCGTTCATTGAATGAATTTTTTTAGTTTATTTAAAAAAGATTCATTAAATTTACTAATTATATTTATTAATGATATTTGATTAATTTATATATTTCAAAAATTTCGCCTACTAACGATGAGTATAAAATTAACTGAATCACGAAAATGAAAACAAATTTTATAAATAAAAAAGCAATTGTCGTGAGGTGTAATCCTGTGGTCAGTGATTCGTTATAGTGAATTGCGAAATTATCGTGTGAACATCACCTTATCTGAATAAATTTTTGAAGAAATTTTTATGATGTGGTTGCATGTTCTCTTGAACCCAAATTTAAAGAGAAAATACGACAAAAAGTCCTGTTTTCATCAAACTGCAAACGACTTTTCAAATTTTTCAGGCCTCTTAAATAAAGAAATAATTTATTTTTTAAGAATTTAGAGCTGAGTAAAAATATTTTTAAGGACATGGTACAGTACAGACCCCAATGTTAATGGACAGCAATATATACAGAATATGAAAATACTATTTATTCAAAAATTTTAAAAAGTGGAGATGGGACACTTTAATTCTCCAGTGCCGAATTTCATTTATTTTCATATTTATAATTTCCCTTCCCAATAAATACAAATTGTCATTTGAAATTTAAATACCCCTAACTTCATAAAAGGATGTTTTTTTCTTAAGTCGGAAAAATATTCTGCAAGTTGAAGGGCAGACCTGCATTATTTGAAAGAATTCGATCAGAAGTAAAAAATTTCTATAAAAATCAAGCATTTCTATAAAATAAACAAGTTTCTTTTATTAAAAAAATCGTATTCAATTTATCAAAATTTTATACTTTTTATATAAATTTAATTTATTTTTGCCTTTTTTAGTATACTTAATGTAGTATATTTTGCTATACTTTTTTTTTATTATACACTGACCTTATCTTTATGAAAAAGAATGATGAGTGCGGAAATATTTCCCACGACTCCTGTGATATACACCAATGTGAGTACAACTTGTGATGCAAAAGTAACGTGTGGTATCCCTTTGGTTTTAAGAATGCTGGTCGTGTTTAAATCATCGAGTGGTGTTGTCTCCATGTCGAATTTTGTCTCGATCGTTGAAACTTTCGTCAAGATTTTCTTAATTCGACCAATAAAAGTCAATCGATAACTTGGTCCAAAGAACTTTTGGCTTGCACCCAACTACCACCCATTCATCACTTCTCAATTTCTTCACCACGTTAAACGTGCAGTCATTATCGCGAAAATTCATCGATGATACATAGGTAATTCTAGGAAAAACGTAGTTTTCTTAATCCCAGTATCTTCGACTATGTCAATATCTGATTCAACTAAGATTTTCTCTTACGGTTTACTTATGTCCGACTGCACCTTACTCATAAATTTTTGCCCCTTTTACATATTCTACACCCTCTTATTTTGGGGAATTGCGTATATTGCGTGCGAAGTAAATTTTAATAAGACCTGGGTCAATTAAGTTATAAAACGGCTTTATTATCCATGGGACAATTCATTAGATGATATTTTAATTAAAAAATGCTTTCAAGGATAATTGTCCTTTTAAAAAACCGTTTTTTACGTTCGAAATTGTTTCCCTCTTTTCTAATTCTTTTCTAGTTTCATTTCTTAGCGCAATTTTTCAGTTTAAATTTCTTCTGAGCAGAAGGAAATCACTGCTTAAACGATCACAAAACAGAAACAGGAACTCTTTTTGGTGATCAATTCAGGAGAATTTTTGGGCACTCTCAGAGATAAAACCTTAGATAAAATCTAACAACACTCTTGAAGCTCTTTTCAGTGTCTACCTGTTCCAGAGCCCATTTTTTATAATTAGACAGAGAAAAGAAAATCCAGATTCACTAAACACGATTCACTCACTGTCACAGATTGAGTTTTAAAGTTCAATTCATTTTATAATATTTAATTCCTTCAAAAATTAATTGAAACATAATTCAGTAATGTTTTCAAATTTTTAACAAGTTCTAACTCCGAGACACTTGTGGAACATACTTTTTTTTAAAATTCAATTGAAATACATTTTTTATTTTTATTTGATTGATTTAAAATGAAATGTGTGTTTGTATCTTAAAATCGAGAATTCAATGAAAATTAAAGAATGACTGCGGGTAGACAATTGGAAAAATCAACGAGTATATTTTCCATAGCACAGTTGCCGCCTCACTGATCGAAAACACGCGGTCCATGCAGTTTTGTTTACAGAGAGATTGGTGATAATATTGAGGAACGCTGCGCAACACTTTGCGCATCTTCTGAGGACTTCTTGAATTGGATTGTTTGAGTAAAGAGTCTATTTGATTCAAATTGATTCAAATAAATCGCTTATCTATTATCGGTAGAATTTGAATTTAGTTGCATTTCGTTCAAAGGTCGTCCTTCAGAAAAGGTAACGGGTATCATCAGGTAGGCTTTGGGTGATCTTTATTCATAGAATTTTTATTGTTTTTTGCAACATGAGGATACAGGGAACCTGTTTAATATTGGCAACTTAGTAAGTTCAAATTTTTCAGAAGTAAATACAGGTATTTAAAAATTTTTTTAAAAACTCAAAGTACATTTATAATGTGAAATGTTAAAAATAAATTGAAATAAAAATAATTGAAACTAAACTGCTTGTTTCAGAGTGGATGAAAATTAATTAAATTATAATTCCTCTGAAGCAAATAATTACTATTTTGCATTCACACAGAAAATTTATCGAGTTAGAGAAAAAGGAATAAAAATAACTTCTAATTAATTTAATGTTCAAAAGAAAAAAAATAACTCGAAAAGAAAAGAGAAATCCCATAAAAATCCAAATCTAGAAAAATTGACTGTTAACATTTTAAAGATTTGTTAATATCGTGAAAATGAAGTTTAGCATAATAATTCTTACACTGTTAGAAAATTTTTTAAATTTCAACTGCTTTTAATTTACTGGGACTAAAAATTCATTTACTACTATGATTGAAATTTCATTTACTGAGGTTGAAAATTAGTTTTAGTTGAAAATTTATTTATTTATCAACCAAAATGAGTGAATTTTCAAATAAAATTAATTAATTTTTAACCAAAAGTAAATTAATTTTCAACCAAAGTAAAGGAAATTTCAATGACCTATTCTCTTTTTTTTTACTTGATTGCTTTCTCCAATTGATTTTTCACTCTATTTTTTTTATTTGTTTTCTCATTCTCTTACTTTGTTTGCAAAGTCCACAAAATTTGAAATTATTTTTCTTTCATGTCGTTCTCTAGTATAATAAAGTGGCTTTTTTGTGACCCTCCGTTAAATATCCAATAATTACAAATTTTTCACATTTCTATAAAACATTCCGATTTCAACATAAATTATCTATATATTTTTAAAACATCACATTTTCAACCTATTCCTTTAATTCTGCCATATATTTTGCATTAAAGATTTGATTGATTTAGGTAATTTTTTAGTAATTCATTAATTAAATGTAAATATAACTTTATAATTGAAATAAAATGAAAAGTTTATTTAATACTTGTGTAAAAATAAATTACCGACTTAAATAAAGTTGGTACGTCATTTTCAAACTTGAGCAGAACGGAAGTACTCATGTGTTCAATTTTATTCTTTGGTAAATACCACTTAAAATTTTAAAGTTGCGTGCCAATGCAAATACCATAATTCGTACGAAAGCTTGTTGACTGTTTTATCAAAACCACTGGCTTCGTGTAAACTTAGATATGAATCTTACTTATGCTCCAATAGTACTTTTTCAGTCTAGGTGCCAAGCAATAATTTTATCCGGTTTAAAAGCAACTCAAAGAAATAAAAATGAAAAATAGTTTACAAATATTTTTCACCACATTTAATATGATTTATGTCAGGGTTTCATGAAGCTTAACATAATAAAATCTTATCAAAAGACAAAATATAAAACTGATTCGTTTGTTACTGTTGACCAAAAACAATTTGAGCACGAAAGGACGAATCGCGTAAATGTAGGATCGAGTTTAGGTGGAGGTCAAACACCCTTGATAATCTAACGTCACAAAAAATTTGATATAAAAAGAGGCTTCACGTGAGTTCTTAAGATTATATGAAGCTCCGTAACTTTTCTAGCTACCTAAGGTGCTATTAAAACATTAATTTCGGACAAGGAAAGAATTTTTTATAGGGCGTATCGAAAAAAAATTTTCTTTGTTTTCTGTTACAATAGGGTCGAAAACTTTCTGTTAAGAGTAAAAATGATTCTCCTACAGTCTTATAAAAAAAAATTCGATACACTTTGTTCTGTGAAATATAAAAAAATACACATTCAGGAACAAGTCACCCCCGGCCTGCATAATTTAAAATGGATTCGGTCTAGATTATATTGTATTAAAACTATTATATCAACAGTCTATAATCGAATATATTAATTAATATTAAATATACAATATTTATTATATCAACAGTTTATAATGGGTTATATTATTTAATATTAAATATATGTATAATTGATATAAATGTATGCTAAATTATGTTAACTCTCAATTATACTTATATAAACTGCGATTAGGCATGCGAGTATTTTTCCATGTGACAATCAATAAGACATGTGCTATTTATAAAAAGCATTCCCTTCATCCTAGGATGGATTGATATAAACATACAATGGGCAATACAGAAATTGATCAGGAAATTAATTACAATAAATACTCACATGGGGAGTACTGAATAATACTAAGCCTGCATAAGAATTGCATCCTTTGCAATTCTCATGTTAATTTTATACTCAGAAGCACACAATGTGAATTTTGAAAGGCAAAAGAACGTTTACAAAAGTAGAGTGGAAAAAATGAAAATATTATTCAGTCAAATATTTTTTTAGACTTTAGGAAATGCAGAAGTACAGATGCATATGTTGAGTCTCTAAACTGCATTAATTGAGTCTCTAAACTGCATTAATTGACCCTCCAAACAGTCCAAACTGCATTTGATGAGATTTTTGTTTTTTAGATTAATCTTCTAATAATTTTAAATTAATTTCATCATTAATAAGAATTCAATTCTAAATTATATTAGAGTGGTCATTGGGCATCAATAAAATCAGTTTCAAGTAAAATAAATCGATTTTTAAAATCTGGTGACTGAATTGAATAAAACAGTCTAAAAAAAACTTAAATTTGTTCATTTTCAAATATAGCAAAAAATTTTAAAATCTGTTGCAACTTAATAATCTTATTTCTTCTAATAAGTATACTTAAGTCGTGGTTATAGTAAGTGCATTTACTTGATTCCGGTCTCG
Organism: Euceroptres primus; assembly: GCA_037177015.1. Taxonomy (NCBI): domain Eukaryota; kingdom Metazoa; phylum Arthropoda; class Insecta; order Hymenoptera; family Figitidae; genus Euceroptres; species Euceroptres primus. Next base: position 40,677 of record JBAGKK010129109.1, read on the forward strand.
AAGCTGCTATAGGTATCTAACTTTAGATATAATCCCAAAATAACTACTGTGTTGAACCCTCCCTCTTTTCTCATACCGTGCCATTCTGTTGTACCTCTGACGTGACTTTTTCAGATTTCTTTCTCATCACTTCTGCTGATCAACCACGAGGTTTTTCTTTTTCGCGTTTCAAGAAAGAGTTTAATATCAATATAATATCGATTTCTGAGAAAAATTGATAAAAGAAATTTTGTGATTGTGAACAAACCCAGTGTCTTTCAATATTTTTGTCTACATCGAACATCCGTGAGGGTCAATAGACCATTTTCAAGCCTTTTATAATATAGGTATAATAAAAATGTCGCATGATTTTTGAAGAAAATGAAATAAGATGAAAGTTTGTTTTTGGATATGTTTTGATTGTTACTCAATATTTTGTACTTTGATCTATGAGATCGTTCGAAACTTTTGACAGAGATATTGTACGAATACTAAGTGATAATGTGGAATGTGTAATTGATTGCTTTAATTATTTTTATCAGACTTCATACATCCAGACCATTTTGACGTATTACATTAATTTCATGTTGGTTTCAAATTGACTTTTTATAATCAGAATTTTTTATTTAGATTTAAACTTAGTTAATAATTTATTAATAATATAATACATTAATAATATAATTTATAAAATAATATATTTTCTTTTATGTTAATTTTATCAAATTAAAGGAATTTTCTTATGGGCAGAGAATAATGAATAAATTCAATGATAATTTCTTCTCAGTAAATAAATAATAATTAACTTCTTTTTCAAAATAATTCATTCAATTTAGAAATAGAAAATAAAATTACATTAATTTTTAACATGACTATTACTTTAGGAAGAATATTATTATATTACGTATCCCACAAAGATTTTAATAATTTTAAACACTTTTATTAATATTATTATTATTTTAAATTATTATTTCATTATTATTCAAAAAGGAAAAAAAAGTTTGCTTTTTTATCGACATTTGTGAATAAATAATTCTCGGGCGCCTGTTGAATGGCAACTCAATCTATACCTGTGTTTCTTTCAGAAAATTATTGATAACTTTAAACTTTATTTATTTTTAAATAAAAAGTTGCGGTTTTTTACACAATAGAAATTGTTAATCGAGAAGGATTTTATACACAATTAAATTACGATAAAATAAAATAAGCTACAATATGAATAAAAGTTATAAACTCTAAAATGTTAATTCACAATTATTGTTTACATGAAACTCGAGTACTAAAAACTCAATCTATAACTTTAATAATATTCGATACGATATTACAATGAACAAAAATTCGGAATAAATATTTTATTTATAACGGAATTCAAATTGAAGCGCTGGTTTTCCATCCGTTTCTTTATGGTGCCTATCAACACATGTTTGGTTTCCCGAAACTCCAAACGTCTGCAAAATTCAGATCGTTATACGGTTGTATTAATTAAACTCTTGTCCTACAGATGTTTTGATAATGGATAACGACATTAATGAAAGTGTGAAAATTGAGACTAGTGATGTCGAGAAGAAACCAGAGAATGTAACGACAGCGGTGAGTAAAATTGTAAAATTAGCAAACATAACCTTTAACATAACCTCAAATTCGAAACAATATTTTGTTTATTCTAATATAAATGTCCATTCAGTTTGTTTTTAAATAATATAAGCACTTTTAAAAGCCTCAGTTCTACTTTTGAATGTAATTTTTATTTTTTCTTTCATATTTAGAAATTAGTAAGGTTAGGAATTTTACAAAACCCTGTAAAGAAACTTTATTAATTTTAGTTAATTGAATTAATTAAATGAAAGAATTAATTCATTAAATAAATTATTTATTTTGTCTTTAGTCCAAACCAGTTCATCAAAGAGACAGAAAACATGCGAAGGAAGAAAAGCCGAGAAAAAAGGAGGAACGAGGAGTCGAGCAAGTCTTGAAAAGCTTGGGCAGCATCGAAAATGCGGACGAAAAGTTATCAGCCATGTGTAAAAAATACTCGGAAGTCATCGACGAAAATCGCAAATTACAACTAGCATTAAAACAATCCGAGAAAAAAAATCAAATGATACAACGTGAAAAAGAGCAGCTTCAAACAGAAAGAAGCAAAGCAGTTTTGACGAGAAGCCGGCTCGAAAGTTTGTGCAGAGAATTGCAAAGACAGAACAAAGCAGTAAAAGAAGAGAGCTTGTTAAAACTCAGAGAAGAGGAAGAAAAACGAAAGGAAGTGTCTGCAAAGTTCCAAAGCACTTTGGCCGAAATTACCGCCCTGATGAGCCAAAATAATGACAAGAATGCTAAATTGCACGAAGATAATATAGAGATGACCAAAAATTTCAAGTCTGTATGCGAGCAAGTGGAATTGAGAGAGCAGCAATTCGAAAAAATTCACCAGCAAATGAAACTAGAAATCCAACTGGCGGAAGCAAAACTGGCTAAGGTTACTTTAGAAATGACGGCAGATAAGGAAGTTCTCTTAAATGAGAAGAAACAGCTTTTGTCTGTGAGTTTAATTTCTTATTTGTGGAATTTTATTCATACAATATCCAATTTACGATGTTTTTAATTCTTTCTTTCATTTTAGAAATTAACGGAATATCAAATGAGGATTAAAGAGATGCAAGCACAGGAAGTAGGATTGAGAAGTCAAATAACCATGTACACCGACAAGTACGATGAATTCCAAAATGCTCTGACTAAAAGCAACCAAGTATTCGGTGGATTCAACGAGGAAATGGAAAAGGTAAGAATTTTTTAGCTTGCTTCTTATTTAAAGTAAATTAAGAAGTTCAGTTTTATTTTTATCGCATTTTGCCTTTTGCTTTCAGATGTCAAAGAAAATTCAGAAGCTGGAAAAAGAGACAGGTTTATGGAAGCAGCGTTGGGAAAAGAGTCACCAAGCTCTGCTTGAAATGGCGGCTGACAAACAAACACGGGACGCCGAAATAGAAGGACTTAATCGAAAGCGTTTGCTTCTCCTAGAATTATGCAAAGCTTTCCAACAGGAAAGAACAACTCTTATCGCGCAGCTGAAAGAAAAAATTGTAGATTCCAATGCTGCTCAAAACGAAACTGAGAATACGAAATCGATCGAGCACATTAACAATTTAACAAAAGGCTCTGAAGAACTGGGGAATAGTTTATCACAAGCGCAGGAATTGCTAATGCAAGATCTGGCATCACAGGAAGCGAAAAAGAAGGGTCAAAGTATAAAACCAAAAGCAGAAGAACCACCCGTTAAAACAGAATCTATCAAGAGGAAAGAAAAGAAGAAGCAAGAAGTAAAGCAGAAAGGAAATGGAAAAGCTGAAGTTAAAAAGGAATCTAAGCAGAAGAAAGAGGAAGTCAAGTTAAAAGATAAAGGGTCTGAAGAAGAAACACCCTCTAACAAACAAGAATCTTTAGAACAGGATAAAAAAGCAGTTGTTAATGATAAAGAACCAATAGAAAAGGATAAAGAGATAACGGATAAAGGTGAAGAAGTAGTTGAAAAAGAAAACCAAGAAGAAGTGATTAAAGAAGATTCAAAACCGGTTGAAACAGAAAGTTCGAAAGAAGATTTGTCAAACTCTAAAGCAGAGGATAATTCGAAGCAATCAGAAATCAATCCAGTAAAATTGGAATCGAATCCACTCGTTTTCAAAGAAAACTTAGAAGAAACTTGTGTATCGAATGCTGACAAAAGTGCAAACCAAGTGCCTGCCGAAGTGGAAGTTCAAGTTCTTTTAGAAAATAAGACTGTGGACATTAACCGCAAAGAAACAATAAAGGCTGAAATAGCAAAGGAGGTAGAACAATTAAGTGAAGATTTGAAAAGCACACATTTGAATAATAAAACAGAGGAGGAGAATCTCGAAAAGAAGTCGGTAAGCGAACCAAATCATGAGCAGAATGAAGAGAATATTAAAATGAAGGAATCGAACGTTTCTGAAAAATCTGACTTAGTATTGCAAAAAGCTGAAACGGCACAAACGCTTTGTGAAGTTACAGTTTCAGCTAATCAGGAAGATGTACAAATTAAGTCTGACTCCTGTCCTATCTCAGCGAAGAAAGGAAAGGTAAATATTTTTTTCAATTATTAAATAATGAAAATTTCTGTTATTTATAATTTGTTATCTCAAATTTAAAGTTTCTTGTATTTCAGGAAACAAAAAGGAAGAAAAAGTGAGAAAGCAGCAATGTAACTTCCAAATTCTTCCTGTAAGACCCAAGTATTTTAGTGAACGTAATGTAAGTCTTGTAACGTATCTCATTGCAAATTAAACAATTAAGAACACTGAGTCATTTAATGAATTACTGAAACAGTGTTTTTGATTGATTTTTATGGAGTAGATTTAATTACCGATAAAATGAAATTGATTCGTCGGTTGTTTTATGTATTCCTCTTCCACTCATACTATTCATTAGAAATATTTTAGTAACATTTTTAACACGTCTCGAAGACGAAAATATGGCGATTCTTGCCTGATTCGAAATTTTGCCTTATTCCTAGTCGGTACGAGTATCAAAATAAGGTACATAGAGAACATCTTGTGTTTCAACGTAGTCGTACAAAGAATTTTTGTTAGTAGACCCAGCGAACACTGACAATTTTTATGTTCTACATACGTACTGTACATAAATAGTTTATGTGACTTTACAAACGAGATCTCGCCAGTTCAATTATTCAATTATTTTTATTTATTTAGCTAAACTTTTATCAAATTTTTGCCCTGCTGTTGTGTTCAAATAATAGCTTGCGTTTAATAAATTATAAATTTAGGTTTGGAATTGTTCCGTACGATTGATATTAATTGTGCTACTTTACATTTCTGAAAGGAAGGAAAGGACATTTGTCACTTCCGGATATTGTTTTCGTTTTTGTATTGTCGAAATTGAAGTGTGCTAAGTCAAATATTATTTTCCGAATGATGACTTTAAGAATAGTGATTGTGTTCTTTGCACTCCAAGTAGATTTTTTATTACTGAATGATTCTAATACTTGCAGGAATAAAAAATATAAACTGATGAAATTGTGTTGTCTTTAACATCAACGAGAATATAAATTAGTTTAAGCAGAGTGTCTAGCGTCCTGAAAATCCTTGAAAACCTGGAAAAGTCCTTGAATTTTTTTTTACCTGGAAAAACCTAGAAAAGCCCTTGAATTTCATTCATAGTCCTGGAATTCTTATCTCTATATCTGAATTCGTAGTTTTCTTCAAATGAAGTAACGAGATGAAATAATTTCAAATTAAATAATTATTTATTAATTGCTTCAATCAAGGCTTCAGTAAGCTTTTGTAGAAAACTACTGATTCACTTAGTAAGGCTAGTTTACTAATTCAGGTAAATGTTCAGTTTAGTGACTTTTCACAATTTTGACTTTTTCGATCCGGTTTTTTTTTAAAAAAGCTTTATTTTATCACCAAAATAAGAAATAGATCGGGAGAGCTTAAGAAACTAATGCACTTTTTATTATTTTATTTAAAAATTTAAAAATAAAAACTGCAAATTTTAAAAATTTCCAGTTTTTTGCTGCGAACTTTTTTTAAAAGTTTTATTTTATCGTTGAAACAAGAAATTAATCGGGGGAGATCAAGGAATTAATGTTCTTTTTATTATTTTATTAAAAAACTTAAATAAATTTAAAGTTAAAATTTTAAAAATTTACAATTTCGAGTTTTTCGCTCTGGTCCTTTTTTAAAGCTTTATTTTATCATTGAAACAAGAAATCCATCCTAGTTGTGTCCCCCCAGAATAATTGAATTTTTCTATAAAGTCGGAAGATATTGTATAATATAATTTATATAATTTGTAAGTTTTAAAAAATTATATTATATTATACAATATCTTCTGATTTCTGATATATGGAGAAATTTAATTAATCAGGGGGGTACACAAAGGGGATTTGGGGGTCTTTTCGTTTCGTCGAATTTCTGGTAAATTAGGTGAAAGTTTATGTGGCCCCTTTGTGTCCCCCCCTGATTAATTAAATTTCTCCATATAACAGAAGATATATTCAACAGGGTGCCTAGCGGACCGGGAAATCGGAAAAAAACTGGGAAAAACCCGGGAATTTTTGTTTTACCTGGAAAAAACCGGGAAAACCCCGGGAATTTTATTTTACCGGGAAAAATCTGGGAATTTTATTTAGGATTGATGTTATACTTATATTTTATTTTCTTATTCTTCAGATTTTAATAGCATTTAATCAACTACTTGTGATTCTGACTGCATAATGTAAAAAATATTTATTTTACGTGTTACGAAAGTTTTAAAATATGTACTTTCGATTAATATTCATCACTTCAGTCTGTGATTAAAGATAAGTTTGGCACGTGTAAATAAATAATTATTTTCTTTGCGATATAAATTTTGCATATGTTATTAAAATTCCCATTTCTATGTAAGGTAAAGGCACTATTCTCTGGACAAACAAAAGTCTTTTGTCTAGAATTAGGAAAATTTCGAATGATTATATAGTAAAATATTTTCTAAACGTGCTTTAGTCGTTGTAATCGAAGAATTCAATTACCAATTATTGTTAAGATGTGTATTTTTATTGAGAAATAATATTTTTTGAGCAGGCATCATTTCTTAAGACATTGCACGCTTTATAATATATTTTATGGCGATGGAAATATACGTAGGCGATATTACGATTAATGACGCATTAGGTACGTTGGTGTTAATTATTAAAAAATAATAATAAAAATAATAATTAAAAAATCCAGGCACTGATCCCTTCAATTGTGAGCGCGCCAATTTCTGGACAAGATTCCATGCACTAGCGCCACCGATTTATAAGACTGCACTAGTC